>PYAF01002717.1:0-48389 GCA_007407185.1 Glycine tomentella | reverse complement strand
TTTCAGTAACCACTACTAAAAATGCAATAACGGCATTGAAGTTGTTGAGAGAAAACAAAACCATGTTTGACCTGGTAATCAGTGATGTCCACATGCCAGACATGGATGGATTTAAGCTGCTTGAGCTTGTGGGGCTTGAGATGGACCTACCTGTCATAAGTAAGTGATGATCTTGTTGTCAATCTTCAACAGTTCATCTTTCTCAGTGTTATCCACATTATTGATTAATGATATAATTACTAATGAAGTTAAACGGTTAATATGCTTATATATTTCTAGTGTTGAGGTCTTAGTTTTCGGATTGTCTTTTTTGTATGTTTTAACTAAGTATTGTTACTTCGTCACTACCAAAGATTTTGTAGGATTGGGTCTAGTTTTGTAGAGCATAAAAGGTGTTTGATATGGAACTGCACCTAGTCAGTCATTTATCTACCACACAATTTTAAGTGTTCTGCAATTTATCACATGATACTAATTTTTAGCCTGCCGATCATGCTATTCTAACAACTATGTTCACAATTGATTGGTAAACAGGAAACTTTGGTATACAAATGGAAACCAAAAGCCTAACAAGTATTTAAAGTCATTCATGTATTCGACTATCACACAATTTAAAGTCTTTTGCAATTCAGCACATGCTACAAATTTTTAGCCTACCATAAATCATGCAATTCTAACAACTATTTTCAGAATTGAATGATAAATATGAAACTTTGGTAGACAAATGTAAAGTGATCTTAGGAAGATTTTCTTTTGACTATGTGTTGCAGCTTCATTTAATTGTTTAATGAACCCTTGACATTGTTAAATGTTTGATTTCAGTGTTGTCTGTAAATGATGACCCTAAGATGGTGATGAAGGGAATTACACATGGAGCTTGTGATTATCTTCTGAAACCTGTTAGAATTGAGGAGCTACAGAACATTTGGCAGCATGTAATCAGGAGGAAGAAGACTGATTCAAAGGAGCGGAACAAAACCAGCAACCATGACAAACCTAATGCTGATAGTGGCAATGGAAGAGGGTCAGCAGGAACAGGAAATTCAGATCAAAATGGAAAGCCTTCCAAAAAGAGGAAAGATCAGGATGAAGATGATGATGAGGAGAACGAGGATGGCCATGACAATGAGGACTCATCAACTCAGAAGAAGGCTCGAGTTGTTTGGTCTGTGGAGCTGCACCGCAAGTTTGTTTCTGCTGTTAATCAACTAGGCATTGACAGTATGTTCTTCAATCTATCTATTAAGGCAAAACAAGTGTTATCATATTTCTTAGAACAAATTATACTGACACCTTGTACGGTTTCTTTGAAATTCACACGATATTTCTGCCTTTCCCCCCCTACAGTAACCCCCTTGATTGTTTCAAATATAATACACTGATGCACCTATCATTGAAGAAGTGCATCAAACTATGAATTCCGTAAGGGGGTTATTGTAAAGTTAAAAAAGAAGAGTTATTCAGTCTTTTAGTGAACAATCTCTCTAAGGATTGTGAAAGATGTTCCATTAGAAATATTCTTGTTGTTGCATGTGAATTTTGACGAAACAAGAGGTGTTAGTGTAATTTCCTCTATTTCTGATCAATTGCTACAAGAGGTTAATCACTAGTTGTTTCTTTTATCTTTTTTAACAAGTTTTTTTTATGAATATTTGGGTGGATGATAGCAATCCAATGTTGAGTTTCTTATGATATGAAATGAAAATTTTATCAAGCATTATTTTGAGCTCTTATCATAGGTGCCCTTGGGGGAAAATATAATACCATAATCATTACTTATATTTTACACCTTGCCAGTGTTCCAGTATTAAATTGTTTGACTCTTGATAGTGTTAATTATTTTGCTTGCAGAGGCTGTACCTAAAAAGATTCTTGACTTGATGAATGTTGAAAAGCTTACAAGGGAGAATGTGGCCAGCCACCTTCAGGTATTTTTCACAACCTGTCTTCATTTTAATGTAACACGAGCCCTTTCAATTAGGGAATCTCACTGTATTTGCAATGGTTTCAGAAATATAGGCTTTATCTGAAAAGAATTAGCTGTGTGGCGAACCGACAGGCTAATATGGTGGCAGCCTTAGGCACTGCAGATTCATCTTATTTGAGAATGGGTTCTCTGAGTGCGGTTGGACATATGCAGACATTGACTGGTCCTCAACAGTTTCATAACAATGCTTTCAGACCCTTTCCACCTGGTGGAATGATTGGTAGATTGAATGCTTCTGTTGGTCTGAATATGCATGGGATATCTTCTTCAGAAGCTCTTCAGTTGAGTCATGCACAAAATTTAAACAACTCCTTAAATGATCCACTTAAGTTCCAATCAGCCATAGCTTGTGGTAATCAAAATGGTATCCAGGGAATGCCAATGTCTCTAGGCCTTGATCAATTGCAACATAATAAGGGTGTTAGTGTTAGTCTTGGTCCTATTCAAAACATGTCCTCTCTTATTGATGCTAGACCAACTTTTGGCGTGTCAAAGAAACTCTCAGATCAAACACAAAAAGTAACAATGGGTTGCTCACCCTCTCCGGTTTTGGACATCTCAAACAATGACTTGGTATTGAAAGCAGATAGTGAAAACACACAAGGGGGAGGAGTATATGAGAATTTAACTTCAGTAGCCTCTCAGCATTCACAATTTTCTCTCCCTTTGTTGGATCATGGTAGGTGTAGTGATATTTGGTCAAGTCCTATGCAGTCATCTGGGACAAATTCTTACCCTCCAAGTGAAACTTTGCAAGGGGGGAATCTGAGTGGTCAATCATCCATTACTTCACTGTCTAATCAATCCCATGATTCACTGACAGATATGCACTCTCAAGGACTCATTTTTACAAATAACTTAGGACAAATGCGCAATAATGTGCCATTTCAAGGCTGGGATGACAATAATCATGATAGTAATTACCAAGCAAATGTTATTGGTAATTCAATAGACACTCTGATTGATCCAGAAGGCCATACTTCTATCAACTCAAACTACAATAGAAATCTGGACTTCAATTTCTGTGATCCCTTACAGATGAAGCATGATGGAATTATGGGATTGAGTGAAGAAAACTCATTGAAACAACAATATGGGTACATCATGAACCGGCAGAAGTCTCAAAACAGTAGTGCCGCTAATAATCTTGGTTCATTGGAAGACTTTGTCAGTTCAATGATGAAACAGGTATTCAAATTTATGCAATTTGATATTTCTGCATTACTGTTGTTTTAAAAATCTGATCAGTTTACCTATTATGATTCTGGAGTTTCTGTTTCTATTTTATTACAGAATTTTTTCCACTTTTGTTTGCGTATTGATTAAAACATGTATAGATCTTTTGGTTAGGTAGATACCAGCATGGAGAAGATAATAGAAAGTTATTTATTTGACCATATTATTAACTAATAGTCTAATACTATTAATGTTTTAAAACTTTATACATCATTCTTGACAATGTATACACTACTGTTATAAATAGGCAACATACTCTGTATGGAGGGTCTGCTAAACTCTTGTTATTTTCTGATTGAGTATTCAGTAATTAGCTGAATTAAAGGTAAAGCTACAAGTATTATTGGTTGGCCCTACGGCTAATTGAGTTGGTCCACATCCATGTCGAAATGTAATGTTTTGTTTAACCATTGGTTGATCGATGACAATATACACATTGAAATGATTGAATATTTTATGCATCAGATAAGAACACCTGTGGATATTAGTTCCATAAGTTCGTTCATATTTCCCTTATGCTATGAGACATTAGGGACATGATGGATATAAATCTCTGTTGAATTTCCCTTCTAGCAACCTCAGAACTAAACAGAATTGGAGGAATTTTTTGTTCAGTGAGTTGATACATATTTTTATATGTACATCAAAGATGCTATGCTTAATTAACTTGATCATGAGCTGCGATGTTAAACTGAAGATGATTGGTTCAATGTGGAACTTTTACTGGGTATAACTCTTTAAGTTTTCATGCTAAAAATGTTGGTACTTTTAGACTAACATAACCTTTTGACATGAATAATTTTAATTGAAAACAATTAGAAGGAAGAGCCTTAGAGCTTGTTTGTTTAAGAATGTCCTGTGTTAATTTTTAGTTACAAAAATTTCACCTTGTTCTTTTATTTTTAAGTTTATATACATACTGATACAAGGGATAATTGTTCTTGTTTTTATTTTCTGTTTTCACTATTTTTCTATATAAACTTATCTTCTTGACGATGTTACATAATTGCTTGTCTATCTATGATTTGTAAACTACTAGACTGACCATCAAAGCTGTTTTACTATTTAACTTGTGATCCAATACTTTTCTTCGTTGATCCCTTTTTGCATTTTGCACCATGACCATCTCATAATAATAACATTGTCATGTGATGCAGAAACATGACAAGGTGAAATTCTTGGATGGGTCATACTTATGCAACAATAATTACCCTGCCGGAACATCCATGTGACACGAACTTTGGCAGTATATTTAAGCATCATGTCATGCTTTATTGATGAATTTTGTAGCGTGACACAGGTCTTGGTTTACCACTTTTCCCAGTTTTGTCTTCTTGGTAGTATTTTTCTAGGTCTAGGGTATTACTTTCAGCAAGGGCTTTCTCAATTTGTGAAAAATGCGTTGTTTATGCATGGATGGGCCCTCTAGCGCATTATGGAGTTAACCATGTTTAGGTTTGTGCAGACATGCTTTTCTAGCAATTTGTTAGTGGTCCATAGGCAAGAATAAAATAACTTTAGTGACAATAAACTCTATGAATGCAAATAATGGCCCACGAAATAGCATTCATTTATTTATTTGGTATAATAGTGAAAATTTGGATAGTATGTATTTATTCTCATCATAGGAAAAAAGTTTGCACACGTGTAAATCCTTCTACGATATTCCTCTTCTAATTTTCTTACTTTCTTTGTAAGGTGAGTATCAAAGGCGTTTATATTTCAATACAAGGAGAAAAAAAATAAAATAAACAACTTTTTGCATAGGATAAAATCAACTTCTATTTTAAGCACTAATTTAAACGATATTCACTAAAAGAAAATATCATTTATTTTGGTTATTAACATCATTCAGAAAAAAGAAAATATTTAGTTTGAAAAGTTACTTTCTCTTGTTTTTTATTTTCTGTTTTCACTTTTAATAACAAATTATCATTTGCGAATAGAAACAATTTTTTTTTTACTGTTTCCTGTGCAGACTTTTAGAAAACAATCAAAACATAAAGTAGAAACATAAAACAAAATTAAAAATGTTGGTTTTCTCGGCCGAAGTTTTCGGAAACCATGTACTAGAGTGAAATTTTAGAAAATTGGAGAATAAAATACCCAACACATGTAATATGAAGATAAAGGCAAGGATTGATTGGTCTAAAAACAATAGTAGTGTATATATTATAGCTTCAGCTATTTATCTTTCCACAAGTCAACATGAAATGTACTTCTACGAGACCTCACCAACACAATTATTTATGATTAGAAACATCAATAGACGTTTCTATCACGGTATTTTTAAAAAGCATTCACTAAAAGCACTTATGTTTTCCGCTTCAAAGCCAATCCTCACGTCAACGCCCTTGTTGTCACTAGGGCTTTGCATGAAATATGCAACCTGTGGCATAGGAGTGGCCAAAGGGCATGCATAGGTTACTTTTCCACGAAAGAACTCAATGTTGTGAAAGGGCATTCTTGTCCAATCAGAGACCAAAGTTAGCTCCTTGAATGGAGGGAGTGAAAAACCTTCTTGTGGCCCATCTAGGGCATCAACGTAGGCTTTCACGTAGTCATGGTTTACACTGTTCTTGGCTTCTCTTATTTTCGCAATGATGAATTCATGGCTTGTTTGTTCCAATTCTGCCACTGACATCATGATGGAGGCGAGAACGTTGGCGTTTCCACTGAAAGATTTTGGCAATGGAGGTCTCATCTTGTTCCTTATGTCCACTGCGAATTGGAGGCATACTAGCTTCTCTTTCTTCACCCCTAATGCTTTGGTCCTTGCCTATACTCAAAATGAAACAATGTATAGTTTGGACTACTTAATGGGGAATATTATGTGGAAAATAAAACCTTTTCAGTAATAATTGATTTAAATATGTTTTTATTTACATAAATTTAATTTATTTTTTGTCTAATTTAAGTTTAACCTTTTCAGTCTACGTATTTTTTTTAAATAATGTTTTAGCCTCTCTATCAAAATGTCCTGTGCCCAAGTACAGTTAGAATGAATACTTCAAAAACACAAATGTAGTGGGGGTTTTGATAATAAAAATGTAAAATCAAAGTAGGTTTCATGTAATAAGTGACTTGTAATTTGTTAGACACATAATTAAATAAAATTTCTAACAGTGTTTGGCAAATGAACTAAAATAGTTTCCCCCCCTCAAATTATAGGAATTAAAAAGATCAACTTTTAATCTGAGAGACCCATGCAGAATGAACCCGCCCTAAATTTGAGAGACAAAAAATACAAAAGTCATTTTTGTGTCATAAATAAAGCAATAACAGTCATGTTCTCATTTTGAGATGTTTAAAATGCATATAAAATGTATTTAAGTATATGATATATTTATTATGATTTAAAATAAATTAAAAATTTAGTTTCTAAATTATTTAGAAAAAATACATTCAGTCGCTAATTAGTCGCAAATCGAAAGATATCTAATCTAATAGCGACCAAAACAATTTCAGTCGCTATCATACCATAGCGACGGAAATAATTCGGTTACTAACTCGGTCGCTAGAATACTTTTGCATTAATAGATATAGTCATTGATATTACCGCGGCCCTACATTTTGGACACTGACAGAATTAGGCCACCATGTCAAACTTCGGTCGCAACTTCGGCAACAATTGGAGACAGAAACATTTTTAGTCGCGAATAGCGACCGATAGTTTTCTGTCGCTGTTTTCGATCGCTAAATAATGAAAGGCAATCCCAGTGAGGGGATTTTTATGAGGAGTCAACCCTCAAAGCAAATTCATGACCACAAAATGGTACCTATAAGGAATGGATCGTTGGCTTTATGTTCCTGGGGGGTATGGCACCAAGTTGTGACAAGGGTTCACACATCGACTTGGCAACCCCGAAATGTGAGACATAATCATGCTGGTGAGAACCCTATCATTTTACCATGGAAAAAGGTGTACTCCCAAAAGTCATCCAACCTAAAATGTTATAAGATCATTGAGTTTAGGGAGTTCTAGTGGCAGCGGGCCCGAGATGTGATAAGTTAAAAAAATTGTTGAATGAACAATTAGAATTACGAGCGAGACCCATGAGAGGACCACATCATGAAAGTGAGAGACTCACTCCATACACCTTTGTTTTTCAGAGTAAGATGGATGATTTTGTGCGATCTCTAGAGTTGTAATGGAAAGGCTATGACAATCTCCAAGGGCGAGGATGGACTTGTTCAAGGAAAAGAGGATCCCTAAGGATGTCTCTCGAGTTTTAAAGTGGGTAAATAAGGGTTGGATTTATTGAGTCATTGCTCTGAGTCTTAGTACTTTTTGTTATAAAAGAAGGTAGACTAGGTTTTAATTTTATGATGTATTTCTCTCATGTAAAAAAAAATGAGTGTGCTAAGGTGGATGTGTGGATATACGAAGATGGATAAGATAAGAAATGAGGATATTCGAAGAAAGGTATCAGTGGTACCAGTATTTGAAAAGATGAGGGAGCATAGATTGAGGTGGTTTGAGTACGTTATGAGACGACCACTGGATGCTCCCGTAAGAACAAGAGTTTGTTACCAAGAGCTCAACACAAAGAGAGGTAGAGGTCGACCGAAACGTACCTGGGGAAAGGTAATTAAACAAGACCTAATAGAGTGCGATATAGATTGGCGAACGGTATGTCTTAAGACAGAGTGGAGAAAAGCTATAAGCTTGGTGGAGGGTTAAACCCATCAGTAGTTCTATGTTCCAGTCATTCCCTTGTTTTAGTTCTTTTCCTCTTCTTTTCTCCTTCGTTCCTTTCACCCTTTTTTCTCTCTTTTGTCTTATTTTCACTTATTTCTTCCCCTCTCCCATTCTCTTTCTGTCTCATCTACGATTTATCATTAGGTTCATTTACCACCGACCCCAATTAACTTGGGTTAAAGGTGTTGTTGATGTTGATTTCTCTCATGTAAGTGACTTGGATGTATTATGTATTCATTTTAGAGGAGGTAAAAGTGTACTTGTAATTATGTAATGGAATTTCTTAATGAAAGAATTTGAGGATGTACATTTAAAGTTTATTTGTGTTTTAATGGTTTAGTGGAAATCGAATATTTTGTAAGTTAAGTTTTTCATTAAGAATAATATTTCGTTAATGGGTGTTTTCTTTTATGTATGATGAGTGCATTAAGGATGAGTTCGTTTTGAGTTTCAAGTAATGACATCTTAAAAAAGACAAAAAATATTAATGATTCACTACTACATAAAAGGGCTTTAACATCGGTCGTGGAGGAGTTTCAACATTGATTCTAGAATCGATGTTGAAATGGTCATCATTGAAAGTAGGCATTTTCAATATCGATTTTAAAACCGATATTGAAAATCATTATATACATTGGTTCTGGCTGAAAACAAAGTAGAAATGTCACCAAAATTGTATATTCTGAAGCGTTTACTACATCAATTTTAAAAAAACCAATATTGGAAGTCGTACGCAACATTGGTTTTAAACCAACCAATGTTGTTTTTAGCAAAATATTTAATAATAATAACAATAATAAATCATCATCATCATCATCATCATCATCATCTTCTTCTTCTTCTTCTTCAAATTTCACAATTTAACACAAGTAAGCACTATCATCACTCATGATTATTCTCAAAATATAAAAGTACTTTCCTGCCTACTAAAATTTCAATGAAAGACTAAACTCATGAAAAAGTAAGAAATTAGAAATTTTAACGCAAATTAAGATATTTTTACATGAGGCAAGGTTTCATTTTTAAAAATGGAAATGAAAATTTTGATCAAGTTAAGAATAATGCTTATGAAGCCATCAACATGATGAAATTAGGCATTACTAACCTTTTTCTGACCATATAGAATTTCTAATCTTCTAGCCTGATAGTGTGTACAGTTTGAACAACACACTAGCTCTATGTAAGCTTGAGAGGCTCGAAACCATTCAAAGCACCAAATACAACGAAAACAACTTGATAGGGAAGATTTAACTATAATAAATAAAATTTAATCACATTAGAAACAAAAAACTTGGAGAAAGAAAAATGTCATTTAAGTTAGACCAATCAATACATCAATCTACACGCAATGATATCCACAAAAATATAATGTTGTAACTTTAAGTCATCATTTGGGCAATACAGAGTGCATGTCCCATGTATTATACCACTTTGTAGAAATCTTCATATTTCTTCAGCATTTCCTCGTGTATGTCCCATGAATCATTGTCATTTGGGCTAGTGAGGCAAAATTTCTCCACTTTCTCAAATTTGTGAACTCAGAATATTCCTAGAGTGTCTCAACCATGAGATCCAGCTTCTTTACAAAAGCATGACGAATATCCAGCATATCTACAGAAAGCATATTTCCAAAGTTAAAGGCAACATAGTCTTCCCAGCTCCATTGTTAACAAGTGACAAACAAAATTATATTACCATATCGGTAGCTGGGTAGGGTGCACAGAGTGGTTGCTCTATTGTTGGAATAAAATATTTGTCATCTCCTTCACAAGTTACCTAACATAATAAATTCTTAGATAAAATCAAAGAAAACAATTAAGGTGATATTTGTTTTGTTATCTATTATTATTTACCTAGCATAATAACAAATACAAAAACACCACATCTTTTTTTACCTTGCTTCCTATTTTCAAAGTTTTATGAAGAAAATGGTCTTATTTTATCCATTTTTCTTCAAAAACTATTTAAATGGAAATAGAATGAAAATAAGGTGTCATTTTTGTCATTAAAAATTAAAACATTTCAGCTGAAATGGAAACAAGAAAACAAATCAAATACTACCCTAACCATTAATAACTTTAAATGATACAATACAAAAAGGCTATTAGCGGTTTGACACTAAAAGATTATGGATATTAATTAGAAAAGCCCATATGCACATATTTATTTGTTATAGAATATAAATGTAAATTATAGACAAAAGCAACATCAAGGTCTTAACAATCACAAATTGTATATAAACACAGGCAGATAATGGAATCTACTTAACAATTTTACCTTATAAAGTTCTTCATCAAATTGGGCTAGTTGAGCACACTTTGACATTATATCTTTTCTCATGGAGAAAAGGGTATGCAATAAAGGATACTTTGTTTTATCCAAAAAATCAAGCCCAAAGGTGATTGGCGCTTGACTAAGGCGAACACAAATTTGCAATAAACTCCAACCCAAAACAAAAAACAAAAAAACACACAAAGAGCAACACAGAAGTTGAGCCACCACTACTAAAATAATAGGTTTTAACATCGCCCTGTTAACATCGGTTATAATGAAAACCGATGTTACAAAATACGCGGTGGCATTTTTGTAAATAAAATGTCATCGTTAACATCGATTTTTTTTTTAAATCGATGTTAATAGAAAGATTTTAACATCAGTTATTTAAAAACCGATGTTGTCTAAGCATTCACAATATCGATTTTTAAAAATTGATGTTATTCTCGTTATGAAAGCATCAAAGTCGCATTCCCTTATCCTTTGCCAAACTTGATCTCCGACCACACCTCTTCGCATGGAAGGGTCTCCAGCCACACCTCTGCTAACTCTGGGTTTCAATCTCCCCTCGCCTTATCCTGCATAACACTCTGTTCCCTTTTTTCCTTTTAGGGTTACTCTTCTTCTTCTTCTTCTTCTTCTTGTTGTTGTTGTTGTTGTTCTTCTTCTTCTTCTTCTTCTTCTTCTTCCTCTTCTTCATGCTTCGTCCTAGAACTAGGGTTCCTTTGTTCGCATCTTAGTTTCTCATGCTGCAGCATATGGATCACAGACCAAAATCCAAGTACTCACTCTTTTACTCCACTCTCTTCAATCTCGAGGTCCGTACTGTTTCTTCTCTTCGCAGAAATCATTGTGATTCTTCTCACCGTTTATACTTGAACTGGATTCGGTACACGCTTGAGGCCGCAATGTGCCTCTAGGTATCATTCCTTCTTCATCAATGCCACTATCAATATTCTTTTCTTTTGGCATAAAAAAAAAATAATCACATGTTCTGTTCTATTGTTTTTTCTTCTTTGCTATGCTTCCAGAACTTTCCCTGTCGAGAAGTCAAAAGGCATAACAAGCCTAAGGTTGAACTCAAGTACGTTCTCTCCCCCTCTTTACTCATTGCACATTTGCTCCATGTTACTATTCTAAATCTAATTGATAATGGAAAACCAAAGACTGAAATAAAAATGTATTTTAATTCCACATTTCCACCTTTAATATGACGATTCACAAGATGTTGTTCTTATAAAAAATCAAAAGTGATTGAGTTTGTGAACTTTGTTGGTTTATGTGCAGAACCAGCCCTGAACTCCTGTTACATGTTGCAACCTGTTGCTTCTAGTTATTCCCCCTCTTACTAATGTAGTTTGTTTAGCTAATATTTCCTGGTTTTGTTTCTTTATTTGTAGAATTAATTCTCTCTCTATCTTGGATTACTTAGATATTTTGAACTAATTTTCTTCTATGTTGTAGCATCACCATAGCTTGAGTGTATATCTCATCTCATTCCCCAGTCAAAATTCAATACAAATTCCATATCTTTTTCATTGTGTAATTTACTTTTGGGATGTGCACTACAGGGCTCTCAATCTCCAAGCTAAATATAGCTAAGGCAAATTACTCTATGGAGGAGCGTGTGTACTGGTTGGGATTTTTCTGATTTCTTAAGTTTTTCTCCCAATTATCCCCATATTCTTTAGTTGTTAACTTAACACTCTCTTGTAGTGACAAATGCAAAATATCAATATTTGCATTGTGGTGGGCAGCTTGTAGGTGGTGCACATCCAATAGAGTTGGAGTTTGTTTGGCAAGGTTGTGGTTACTTGCATGCTGAAAAAAAAGATGAAGAGGTAAAACAAAATGCATCAGGTGATGACTGTAAGCCTGAGGTTCGCGCGAATGGTCATGATATGGGTGGCTTGCACAAAGTGATGGTAGCATTCCTTGTCCAAAAGTCAATGATGAATGTAACCATGGTTTTCTTGAACCGAGAAGCATATTAGGTCAACATTTTATCTCTGAGTTAGTTTGTAAAGCAAAAGAACTAGTGCAAGCATACATGTAACACCTCCTTTTACTCTCTCGTGCTTGATTGATTTTAGATGAATTCTTGTGACCACTTTGGATTAGGATCAGATTAGTTATAAATTTTATGAAAATTCTTTTCGCTTTGCTTGCACATGTTACTAGTCGTTTATATTATAAACAAATTCTCTTTTCACGGTTTAATTATAATGATCAAGTACAGTCCATCAATACAAACCAAAGTATAGTTCATTATACAATCCCAAATACAAGCCAACGTAAAATACAAATAATTTAAATTCTAGTACAAATCATCAACATATCTTCATCATCTTTTCTTCAAAATCCTTCTCAGCTTATGCTCCACTGTTTTCCTGCTCGCCCAAATACATTGGGGTCATCACAAGTGTCAACCACAGACACAAACATAGGGTAAGTTTATGACACACATAGTTTGAATAAAACATATATAAACACAGAGGGATAAAACCTTAATTATAAAAAGAACACACAATACATACAGTATTCAAAATAACTTACACATACTCATCATGTGATGCATGAGATGCATGCTTATCTTTTTAATATGATGCATGACTGAGATCTCAGGTTCTCAATAAATGGTACCATAGTCAAGATAGCCCCACTCTCTCTCTGTGGCACAGAACTTATCCAACCAGTCAGGGTAGCCCAGTGGCGCATAGGATAGTCACCTCCACCTATGTGATCATCATGGTGGTGTGGTCCTTACTGTCTCAACTACCCTCTAGTTCATAACTCCTTTGAACGCGTGGACTCAGTTCAGCATCTGACAATCAACTCCACGGACAAGCCCCCACCGGGCATGTGCATATGAAAATGCATGAATGATTTACTTTTATTATTTAATTATTCTTCTTCTCCAAACTCAACATCTTTCACAACTCATGGCATATGCTTTTTAAACAACACGTAAAGCTTCTTTCAAATATCACAAAAAGCTTTACTCCACAGCCTAAGCATACAGCCATAGCTCAACAAAACTCTTGGAATCCATAAATAATCACAACATATTTAACAACACCAGGAGTCTAATACTTCATCCATCTTTGTTTCTTTAGAACATTTCATCAAACATATGATGTGCGTTTATGGAAACACTCAACAACACATGAAATATTACATAACTTTTGCTTAAGCAACCAACCATGTAAATATAATTCAAATTCAACAACAAGGATTTCAAACCAACAACACTTAAACATATTTCATTCATTGTAACAACTTATCAAATACATGGTGTGCAATCTTGTATTCATAGAATACTTTTAGTGAAAGCTACTTAAACATGTTTCTTCACAAAGTTCCACACCATTTTAAAATTAAATAGACATATTTCTAACCAAGTTCTAGTATCAAATTTTACATATATACTTAAGAAAACATAGAAGAATTTTGGCCAACATCAAACTAATATTAACATATTTTATTGAACAACTATAATTTTAAACAACTATTTTCTTTAAGATAACCATACTTTCTCTATTTTTGGTTAGTTCTAACTTTCATTCATTAAATTAGGTTCAAGTTATTCATCCAATATTTATTTGTTAAACTAGAACCAAATTACTTAGCCATGTAACCATCAAACTCTTTAAGACAATTCATCGAACACTTAGAATACAAGGCATAGTTCTTCATGAAATAACTAAGAAACTTAATATTCAAACATAGCTCATCATAAACTTCCCCATACCTTGCTTTCCTCTCAAATTCTTGGACAACCCTTGCTCCTAATACTCCTAGATCTTCACGTGGACTTCCAAGCATGTAGGCCTTGGTTTTGTTTTAGGTAAAAGGTGATTTAAAAAGGAATAAAATGGAAGGCTTTTGGTATGCATTTTTGCACGGCCAAGCTCTCTTAGAGCTTTCACAATTCCGGTCCTACACCTTTTTATAAGGTGATTAAGCTTGAAAATATCCAAGGGTTATGATTACTAACTTTCTACTTGGTTTTTTCTTATTGGCCAACCATTCCTAAGCTTCCAAGTGCCTAGTTCCTACATCCTTCTCCCTTCTTCTCTCTTGTACGTTGAAGACTAAGCTTATGGCATTTTATTTCAGCTTCCTTTCACGTGAGATACAAAGCTTTTGGTGCTACTTAGTCTAAATATCTCTAAATTATTATTACTACTTTACACTTACTTCTTCCTTATTGGCTATCATTTCTCCACCTTCCAAGTGTCTTTGGTTCTTGATTCTTCTACACTTCTTCTTACTCCTAGCTTGTTTGCACGTGGAGTTAGGCTTGTAGATCAAGTCTTCAATTGCTTTCTTATGTGAAATGCTAGCTTAGTCACAAAATCTCTTCCCAAAAACCCATTTTATTAAAATACTCATTCTGAATTCGTTAACCGTTGGATCTTCTTAAAATTTTAAAGGTATACTCCTATCCCATATATCTAACTTTGGACCGTTGGGATTTTTGAAATAATGCTTATACATGTCTACGTGTCCAAAATGAGCTAAAAGGAAGTTTTCTTCAAAAAAATCTTCCTAATGCTATCATTGCTAACTTTCCACTAGGTTTCATTTGATTGGCTAATCTTTTCCTCCTTACAAGTGGCCTCATCTTGAAACTTCTTGTATTATTTTCCAATCTCACGTAGCCTCCCTTGGTCTAGCCTTCCCGATTTTGGTTCTATTCCTTAGAAGTGCAAAATATTTCTTAAAACCATAATTACCTTATTTTCCATTTGATTTTCATTGGCTATTGAATCCTTATCTTCCAAGTTTCTAATTTCCACATTCTTCTTCATGTTATACATAGGATTTCTAGCTTGGAGAGTAATCTTCACAAATATTTTCATTTTACACATAGAATAGCCTAGGTTTAGTAGATTTTATGCTTTTGTTACCAAGTAATTTTATCTTGCTTCTTATTGGTCCATCTTGCTTGGATTCTTAAAATTATTAAACTAACTTATTTAGAACACTGATTCTTCCCATATTTAAGAGAAAATTTCATAGATTATGTTCATACTTATAATTTTTCTGATGTCTGAGGTAGTCTAGATTAAGCTCTTCTCAACCTATCTTCCAAAATTCATAGAAATTTGTTATCTAAAAGTATTTTATCCTATACTCAGGTTCCCACAAATTTCTGAAGTCATCTTGGTCATTTTTGACATAAGGGTATTTTGGTAATTTCACCACTCACACTAGGGGTATAATTGTCTTTTCTAAAAATATTCAGAGTATCTCTGTAATTGTCACTCTAAAGGTATTCTTGGACATTCAAGGGTATTTATAAAATTTTCCTCCTTAGGATATCTTGCTAAAATACCTAGGGGTATTTTGGTCATTTTCAAAGTGTCCAGGGGTATTTTGGTCATTTCCCTTGAATCTTTTTATACTGCCTTTGATCAATATTTACTCTAGTAATTGGTTTTGATTCCAAAATTTTGGGGTGTTACAATACAAGCTTCAAAATGTAGTTAAGATCGCAGACTAGGGGTGTTCGCGGGTCGGTTTGGGTTGATTTTGGCCAAATTTAGGACCAATCCAATCAAATTTGATCGGTTCAGTTCGGCTTTTAGTTTTTATAAATCCAACCCAACCCATTCATGAACAGTTCGGTTCGGACCAACGGGTTACCCATTTAAATTTTATCTTTTTTTTTTCTTAGGACTACTATTTTATATCATGATTCATCCAAATATCCAATACAATTAACACAATAGGGTAAATACTCATTTTCATCCCTGAATGTGTAGAAACCTGACAAATTCATCCCCAAAAGATGAAAAATCAAATTTTAGTGTCCCGTTTGTTTAGTGGATTTTGAAAATCCTTATATGTTAGAATCAGTCCTGTTTGAGTGAGAAGTTGACACTTAACAACGTCAGATATGCGCTTAATTGGTTGTTGTCCTTTGAGCCAGTAAGACCATTTTTTAAAAGAAACTTTCTTAATTACAGGTTAGAACAAAATCAAGCGTGTTGGTGTTAAATTACAGGTTAGAACAAAATCAAGTGTGTTGGTCTAATGGAAGAATTAAATTATATTTTACAGATTAGAACAAAAAAAAGGAAAGATGAAGATTAAATTATATTTTATCCTTAAATGAAAAGAAATTTGGGGTTTGACAAATTAGTCCAATGGAAACTTAATGACATTTTGGTCCAATCTATTCAGCAGCCATATTGGCAACCATTTTTGTGACATTTTTGTCCCAATGTGTCACGTAAGCTCTTTCACTAACGATAACAGATGAATGATTTTTTCGCACTTTTTTCACTTTCGAGGCTAAAATTTGAATTTCCATCTTTCGAGGACGAATTTGTCAGTGCTCTATACATTTAGGGATGAAAATGATTATTTATCCTAACACAATATTATCAAATGTCTGAATGTAGTAAAATTGATTCATTTAATATCATCTGCATAATATTCTAAAATAGACTAATACAAATTAAAACAAAATATTCTTCAACGATATTTACTATAATAATCTGAATCACAACTTTTCTTACAAACTAATATCTTGCAATAAGTTTTGGTGCAACCAGATTTATTGAAACAAATGAACAAAATATGATTCATTAATATTATAAACATTTGAAGTTCCAACACTTGGAGTCCCAATATTAACAGTATTTAAAGTCAAACTGAACAACTCTAAAAGTTTTGATCGGTTCAGTTCGATTTTGATCGGATCTATTAATCTAAACCCGTGACCCAACCCATACATGAATGATTTTGATCGGTTCGGTTTTAACCCAAATACATAAATGACCCAACCTAAACTGTTCGGATCGGTATGGATCAATTCGGGTTCATGGGTTACCCAAACCTATGAACACCCCTATCGTAGACAACTTCAAGCTTGATAAGAACAATTGCCTCGTAATTGTGCTGAGTTCATATCTTCCTTACCCTTCAAGGAATATAATGATCCTTACAAAGGTTCTCTTAACCTTGCTATGAAGTTGCCTAATGGTTCTCTAAAGCTAGACCTGGGGCCAAAAACATATATTGCTTATGGATTTCCTTAGGAGCTTGGACGTGGTGATTTAGTGACTAAGGTCCATCGTGATATGTCTGATGCAGTATGCTCTATTTGCTTATTTCTTTCCTGGGTTGTTATTTTCAAGGATTTCTTCTAAATTATTTGAACTTTTTTAAATAAATTTCATATTGGATGGTGTATAGTTTGTAGGATGTATAAAGTGTTGTCTTTGATAAGCCATTGCATTTCTCTGTTTTGTTTCTTATAAGTAGCTCATGGCTTCAATTCCATGTCATTTTTTAAGTGCTGTGCATTGTTTTCAATTCATAAACTCTCATTTGATTCTATATTTGACGAGTTATTTCCCTGGCTGTTATAATGATTGATTGATAATTAGAAAAAGTACTCTTGTTATGACTGTAGAATCATCACATTTTTAAGGACTTGAATGTGATGTCTTTGGATTAGAGAAGGCTTTAATTTGCACATATATACTTATGTCAGTTGCATAGATTTTCCTGATCAAACATTTCTTAGTGTTTTGTATCTTTTGTTGTATGTGGTCCTGACTGCATGCTTATCAATGAAGGAATTAAAACATTTTTTTTAATAATTCGGTTGTTTTAGGTAAATGTGTTGACTCATATTGCTTAAGTGAAATTGGATTTTGATCAACTTATTGTAATTGAGAACATGAAGCAAAAGCACATTGAGCAAGACAAAAGATTATACTTTTAAAGTTTAGTATTTAGAGCTTTGCACCCTTATAACATTGACACTCTCCCATTCCCTTATTTTATTCTGATAAAATTTTCATTAAATATGCATGTCATAAAGGATTGGGTGAAGGATCAAGCGGCTAATAAATAGTTATAAATAGTTATTTAGAAAATAAAAATAAATGTTTTTGTTTATTTATTATGTGGTAATGGGTTTTTCATTAATATGACAATAGATGTCATGCAATTGCAACTGTGTTTGTTCTTTAAACAAAGGTTGGGAATAGCATTATAGTGTAATTACCAGTCCAAAATATTCATTAGATTTTCAAATAAATATGTTTTATATACCTGGCTTTGGCTATTTTTATGTTTTGATTTGGCAGACCATAACTATTGTTTATAGATACCTTTAGTACGCACAAATGCAGCAGGGAACTTGCATAGGCAAGCATTGACCAAGGTCAATGTCAGGAGTAAAGTATTAAATATATTTATCATTACTTTTCAAATTATTCTCCAAAGCATAAAATTTCTAAAGCTATGGCTTATCCAAGCTTTCAAATATTAGATATTTGTTAGTTATCGAAACAAGTAACTGTAAAGTACCTTAGCATCATATAATTTAAATTAATTTTCTGAAAACCACTATAATATAGAATTTAGAATATACTACTGCATGTGTTAATTACAGAATTTCAAATTAAATTACTAATATAGTAAGAAATTAAATATCACTGTTATTTAGAATTGGCTCTTTAGTCCCTGCATAAAAAGAATACATGGAATTGTCTCTCTTTAATTAGCAATTCCATTTGAGTTCATCTTCAAACAAAAAAAGTCATGAGTTTATGACAGTGTGTAATGTATAATAATGTATGAAAGATGTTATGACAGTGTATCTTTCAAGGATTGTGGGATCTCATTAGGCATGGCAACGGGGCGGGGTGGGAGTAGGTATTGTATTCTCCATCCCCGTCTCCGCATCCAAACCCGTTCCCCGTCCCCGCTCCCGTTTTCCGTCGGGTTTTAAAACTCATCCTCATTCCCGTCCCCGCTGGGGGTCGGGTTTTTCCCGCCCCCGCTATTTGATTAAAATTTAAAAAATAAAAAAACAATATAATTTTTTTTATTGAAAAATCGGATAAAAAAGTTAATTATGTAACAAAAAAAATAATAATAACAAACTCACATTTAAAATATGGGATCATAATTTTAAAATTACAAAATAAAATCAATCAATTCAATTAAAAAAATTAGAAAATAATATATTTTTTATTTTTTATTTTTTTAATATTATTTATTACGGGGCGGGAGGCGGGAGCGGTTATGGCTACCAGGAAAAACCCGAACCCGAATCCAAATCCAAAAAATTCGATTTTTCCTCATTAAAATCGGGGCGGGTTCGGACCGGTATCCACATGTTCGAGTCCCGTTGCCATGCCTAGATCTCATTTTCTATTTGACTTGTGTCTTTTTATTTGGGAATAAGGGAAAAATAAGTTCATGTAATTTCCTGTTTTATTGTAAAGTTTCTTACTTTATTTTAATGCTTTCTACAAAAATTTTCCTCTACCCGCTCTTTCTCTTGTGGACATTTATTATAAACCACCCATTAAAAAAGTTTACAGCAAGAAATCAATGCATTATATTATCCATAATTAAATTGTTTTAGTTAATAGATATTTAACTCAGTTTCAGATACAAATTGCACAAATTTTACCATCTTATTCCATGTGTCTGGTATGATATAGTAAAGATTGTTTCTTTTAGGCTCCACACTTGCACAGAGCTTTTCAGAGTTGAGTCCACATCCGGTGATGCAATCTTAAAACAACTTTGGCACCGCAATATTGTGTTGTTCTGTAAAAACAAATGTAAATCACTTACTGCCCTATATAATCCTAATTTACCTCAATTTTTATTTTTTTCTAGAAGTTTCTTATTTTTAGTCCAATAAACTCTATTAAGTAAGACATTTGAGTGTCAAAATTATGCAGGCATCTCCAGTGTGCACCTTTGCAAACTCTGCTGGACTTGACATGCTTGAAACCACTCTTGTTGCTCTTCAAGACATAATGCTGGATAAAGCTCTTGATGAAGCTGGTAGGAACGTTCTTTGCATTGAGTTCTCCAATGCAATAGGTGATTCACTTGTAAACTAACACATGTCCTGGTCTTTTTACTGTGTACTTTTTTTTATTGGTAAATGTTAGTTGTTTGAATGTTAGTTTCGTTAGTAAAGGGGGATTGAACGGATTGACATTTTCTCCCATCCCTTCTCCCTTAACCAACCCACCTTATATCTTCTTTTAGTGCGTACTTGTAAGAAGTTTTTTTTACATCTTCTTTCAAGTCTTGACTATAATTAGTGCTTTTATCTTATTTGTCCTTTTTCAATTCAGGAATTTGCATATCTTCCAACAGAAATATGTGTATCAAGTATGAATCAACCAGTGTCTTTTGAGCAGGCCATTGTCACAACAACAACGAATGTAACTAATGTCTGGATTTCATCTCATGGTTGTGTGTGCCATTAGATTAGCTTTGCTATTATTCTTTTACAAAGGATGTACCTTTCTTACTATATAAACTTATAACCTACTTATTCCTAAAAATTATCCTTCACTGGTAGTTTAGTTTTTATATTTATTTATTTATAGTAGTTACTTGGTCTTTTAAATTTATAAATCTCACGTATATATCATTTTGGTTTTTAATTGAACTTTGGCATTGTGATTTATGCAGACCTTCACAGAATAAGATTTCATAATCAGTTGTTTGTTTTTAAATTTGTTTCTAGATTAATATTATGAGATTGTAAGTAATGTGATATTGTAATCAAAATAATATTATTAAAATAATTTTATATGAGGAACTACTGAACTCAATCACTTGCTGCCGTTACTCTTCAGTATTTTAATTTAAAATTAATATATTTTTTATAAATTGGTTTTGGTTATCATTGTAAAAATAGATAAAATATTGAAAAATTTACAAAAAACAATATCAGTTGGACCAAACCGATGTTATTCACCTTTCAACATCGGTTTTGACCAAAATCGGTGTTGTTTTTTTCCATAAATCAACATCAGTTTTTATAAAAATTAATGTTGAATTTTCAAAACAACATCGGTATTTATAAAAATTGATGTTGTTTTTCATAATTCAACATCGATTTTTATAAAAACCAATGTTGGTTTTACACATTTTACATTTTTTTTGTTAATTTCTTATTAGGCGACATTGGTTTTCTTAAAAATTGATGTTGTGTAGTTATGTTAACATCGATTTTCAAAAACTGATGTAACATTGATACTTTCAACGTTAGTGGTTTCAACATCGATTAAAAATCGATGTAAAAAGCCATTGTTTAGTAGTGCACAACGACCCTAAATTCCCTTTGCCTTCACCAAAACCCAAAACCAATCGAACCCAAACGAAATAATGACACCAAGTAACTATTAGATGATAACTTGTGAACCTCATCAAAATTTGTTTTAAAAAATGCAACACCCCTCCCCCCCAAGAAAGAAATATTTGAAATGAAGTATCTTCACTTTTATCTTGTCCTTAATTAAAGAACATCTATCAAGGACCAATTGATTATAGCAGATTCATAAAACAAGAGAAAGGCTACACTGAAAACGTTCACAAGCATGTCACTGATATCATGGGGTATCATAACAAAAGAAAAACAAAAATACCCACCTAAGGGTGGACAGGTTGGATAAAAGAAAGTTGAAACTTGAAACACCTTGAAATATTTCTTCAAACAGATACACACACGACACAAAATATTAGTATGAATTACTTACTTTGTATAATTACTAGAGTGCATAGGTTTACACAAGGAGCAATATCACAAGGATATCATTTTTCAAGCCATCATAAATTACATGAATTGGACCTTAACTGTAGGATATGCTGACTTCTTTTGCAATAGCTAAAGAGGAAAAGTTCACTATATTCTCATTATCCAATACATGGCAATTGTGTAGCCAATGATAAAATGCTTGGTTCTATAAAATAGTATTTAAATATTTCACTACCATACAAGTAATGGAGTTTAGAGAACCATACATACAGCAACAACAAAAGCATTATCCCTCAGAGTGAGGATCTTTCAAAACCATATTAAAGGGGGGGAAAAACCTAAGGCGTAGATGTAGGTGAAAATTTGTACCCCTTTTAACAGTGAATGTGCCTTATTTGACAAAAAGGTCGGGGCCTTTTGCCATACAAATTTATGGGCCATGTATGTGGTATCTGTGGTATCACAGATCACAGGTCCCCTCACACACACAATGGTGCACTCACACAAAAAACACACAATTTTACTAGAGAAGAAAACTCTCGTTCTATTGATAATAGTCTGCCAAGCCACACAGACTCCTTTACATAATATGTTATTTCACACAAAACACACAATTTTACTGGAGAAGAAAACTCTCATTCTATTGATAATAGTTTGCCAAGCCACCCAGACTCCTTTACATAATATGCTATTTATAAGCAATAGAAATTAAACCTAAACCTAAACAATTCAAATTTTAAATTGAAACAAAATCTCTCCCCATATCTTTCCACAATATCTCTCTCCATATCTTATCTTTCCCCATATCTTTTCACTCATATCTTTTTACATATCTTTCCACATAATTCTCTCTTTTATTTTAAATTTAAACTTTGTAAACAATATTATTTATTTTAAAGTTTATTCCAACAAAATCCCCCCATAAAATTTAAAAACTTCTTCCATCTTTCATTCCCAACATCTTCTTAAAATTCTCCAGCAGCAGCGTCAGTAATGGCTTTGTGAATATATCTCCGACTTGTTCTTGGCTCGCCACATAACTTAACTCCACCTTCTTTTCTTTTACTTGATCTCGAATGAAGTGGAATCTAACATCAATATGCTTGCTTCTTTCGTGATTAACTGGGTTCTTCGCTAACTCGATTGCCGACTTGTTATCAACCCGGATCTCGGTTGCACCAACTTGAACTTGCTCCAGCTTTTCCAACAAATTCCTCAACCAGACTGCATGGCAGACACACCAGGATGCCGCAACGTACTCGGCTTCACATGTTGATAGAGTCACAATTGGTTCATTCTTTGACATCCAGGCAAAAGCCGTGTTTCCCATGAAGAATACATAGCCAGCCGTGCTCTTCCTATCGTCCACGTCTCCACACCAATAATTGTTCCAGTAGCCCTTTAACTTGTAATTTTTCGACTTCGAATAGAGATGTCCTTGTGAGATCGTCCCTTGAATGTACCTTAGAATCCTTTTAGTCGCTTTCCAATGAGAGTAACTCGGCTCTTCCATAAACCGGCTTATAATTCCAACACTTAAACACAAATCTGGCCTCGTACATGTTAAGTATCTTAAGCATCCCACCAAACTTCTATAGTTTCTCGGATCAACACGTTCTCCTCCATCATATATTGAAAGTTTTGAACCGGGTTCCTTAGGTGTTGAAACTGGATTACAATCTGCCATCTTAAACCTTTTCAGTATTCCCTTCGCATAAGTCTCCTGAGAGACAAAAATTCCAGCTTCATCCTGTCTGACTTCCAAACCGAGAAAATATCTCATCAGGCCAAGATCAGTCATCTCAAATTCTTTTGACATCTTCTTCTTGAACTCTTGTGCCATTTCTTCACTGTTCCCCATGGAAATCAGGTCGTCACCATATAAAGCTACAAGCAATAAATCATCACCCCTTTTCTTAACATATAGGGCATGCTCATAAGGACACTGTTCAAAACCATCCTCCTTGAAATATGCATCAATGTGGGTATTCCAGGCTCTCGGTGCCTGTTTCAGTCCGTACAAAGCTTTCTTCAATCTTAACACTTTCTTTTCTTCTCCGCCCTTCAAGTATCCCGGAGGTTGTTCGAGATACACCTCTTCTTCAAGTACACCATTCAGAAATGCCGACTTGACATCCATTTGGTAAATCGGCCACCCAAATTGAGCTGCTTGCGAGATCAACAATCTGATTGTCTCCATTCTAGCAACAGGTGCGAACACTTCAATAGTCTATTCTTGCCTTTTGCGCATACCCCTTAGCCACCAGCCGGGCTTTATATCGCTCTATCTCTCCATCAACATTCATTTTCTTCTTATCAACCCATTTAACTCCAATGGGTTGACTTCCTTTCCGGGATCTGATTTGATCTCAGATGGAATACTCCAATTCCATTCATCATCTTCATTTACTTTCACATCTCGGCTTATCATTACTGTCTTGGTGTCGGGATCTAACATCTTGTATCCCTTTGTCTTCTCATCATATCCAATGAAGATAAACTTCCTGCTCTTGTCTTCTAACTTGGTTCTTTGCTGATCAGGAACGTGTGCATAGGCCACCTCCCGAAGACTCTGAAATGGTCCACTGATGGCTTTTGACCTGTCCATAATTCCTGTGGGGTCTTTCCATTCAGATTGGAATGCGAATAGCGGTTCTGTACATAAACAACACACAGAACAGCCTCCCCCCAAAACTCCTTAGGCATTCTCTTCGTTTTCAACATTGACCTTACCATGTCAAGGATGGTTCGATTTTTCCTCTCAGCTACTCCATTTTGTTGTGGTGAGTATGGTGCACTTAAGAACCTTCTAATGTCGTACTCCTCGCAATACCTTCTAAATGCATTTGATGTGTACTCCCCACCTTGGTCAGAGCGTATCGACTTGATCCTCCTTTCAGTCGAATTTTCGATCATTATTTTGAAATTCTTGAATACTTCAAACACCTTGGATTTTTCTTTCAGCAAATACACCCAAGTTTTTCGACTAAAATCATCTATGAATGTAACAAAATACCTCTTTCCACTGAAGGACCCAGGAGAGATAGGTCCACACAAATCGGTATGAATTAGTTCTAGTGGTTGTCGTGCTCAGTATTTGGCCGACCTCTGAAATGGACTCCTAGCATGTTTACTCAGCCCACAATCTTCACAGAATCTCTTCTCACAGTTCAAACTTGGCAACCCATCCACCATATTCTTATTCATCATCTCGGCCAGGCCTCCATAGTGAAGGTGCCCAAACCGACGATGCCATAAGGATGCTTCATCACTTATTTCGGCTTGCAAACAGCCGACCTCAACACTTCTCAAGGTTAGTTTGAACATTCTATTTTTCTCCATCTGTACTCGGGCTATCAGTCGTCCTTGTTTTTCCTTCAAGAGGAGAACTCGGTCCGACATGATAACCGAGTAGCCTTTCTCCATCAGTTGTCCCACACTAAGAATATTACTTTTGAGTTCAGGCACGTAATAAACATCTTGAATACGCCCAACTCGTCCATCTTTCTGCAAGAAGCTAATCGTACCTCGGCCTTTTTACATCGACCTTTGAAGCGTCTCTAAAAGAAACATGTCCGGCTTCTGTTTGTTTCAGATTACTGAACAAATGCTTATACCCACACATATGATTGCTTGCACCCGTGTCTATAAACCATTCCATCTCGGATGCTTGGTTGACTTTACCTCCAGCCATCATCAGAACTCCTCCTTCTCTTACTTCTTCTGCAGCAAAATTTGTAGTTTCATTTGTTCTTCTTTCACCTCGGCAATCCTTCGCAAAATGACCAACTCGGCCACAGTTGTAGCATCTGTCCGAGTTGCAATCTCTTGAGTAGTGTCTGTACTTTCCATATTTAAAACATTCTACATTTAAATGTCGACCTCTTCCATGACCTCGGCCTCGCCAATTCTGCTGACTTGATTCAGCCTGCTCCTTATTCCATCCTTCTTGACCTCGACCTCTACCACCTCTGTCGTATCTACATCCACCTCGGCCACGTCCTCTACCTCGAAAATTCTGAGAATAGAGCGCTTTCTCGTCCTTGATTGAAACTTTTGTCTGGAGTGCATGCTCCAGTGACTCTTCTTTCTTCTTTTTCTTTCTTTGTTCATGCGCCTCCAAGGAGCCAGCAAGTTCGTCAACGGTGAGCGTTGCTAGGTCCTTTGACTCCTCAATCGTACATACAATATTCTCGAAGTCATCAGTGAGAGACCTCAGAATTTTTTCCACCTCTCTGGTATCGGGCAACATCTCTCCATTTCTCTTTAGTTGATTTACTACGGTATGGACCCGAGTAATGAAATCGGATACCCTTTCTCCTTCTTTCATTTTCATTCCTTCCAATTCTCCACGGAGAGTTTGAAGTCGGACTTGCCTAACTCGATCAACTCCCTTGTAGACTTTTGCAAGAATGTCCCACGCCTCTTTTGACGCTGTTGCGCCAGCGATCTTCTCAAATCTGGAATCATCAACAGCCCGGAACAACATATACAACGCCCCTTTATCTTTCAACCACATCTCTTTCAATGTCTTGTTCTGTGCCGCCATGTATCCTGTCGTGGATGGTGGTTCTTCGAAACCATCACGGACAACCTCCCAACTATCATTAGCTCCCAACAGAGCTTTCATCTGGATACTCCAGTTCTCATAGTTAGCCTTTGTAAGGTAGGGTAATGGTAGACTACTATTTGGACGACTCTCCATTCTCTCAAGCTCTGATACCAATTTGTGGTGTCTGTGGTATCACAGGTCCCCTCACACACACACACACACACACTGGTGCACTCACACAAAACACACAATTTTACTGGAGAAGAAAACTCTCGTTCTATTGATAATAGTCTGCCAAGCCACCCAGACTCCTTTACATAATATGCTATTTATAAGCAATAGAAATTAAACCTAAACCTAAACAATTCAAATTTTAAATTGAAACAAAATCTCTCCCCATATCTTTCCACAATATCTCTCTCCATATCTTATCTTTCCCCATATCTTTTCACTCATATCTTTTCACATATCTTTCCACATAATTCTCTCTTTTATTTTAAATTTAAACTTCGTAAACAATATTATTTATTTTAAAGTTTATTCCAACAGTTAGAGTGTTGATAGAATTAGAAAAGATAAACATAAAATTTAATATTTCATTCATTGATAATAAATAAAGATGAGTACAATCCAAAGAAATGTCAATAATGCATAATAACTATTCTAAACATCATATTATTTTAATATAAGTAAAATAAAACTAGAATTTATGAATTATATATTTAACTTCATCGTATATAATACTTCCTATATAATATTTGAATCACACTACTATAATCGCTACATTTTACGACAGCCAATTAAAGTCGGTTGTCGTAAAACCGTCTTAGAAGGGAGTGTGGTGGCATTTTTGTAATTAAAATCAATATTTCAAAGACGCTCATAACGAAACCGTCTTAGAAGGTTGAAAATGACCACGGTTTTGGTTTAACAATCTTCGTTTTGGTGTATGCAAGAACGTTTTGGGTATGACCGTCTTCGAAATGTTGAAAAAAAAAAAGAACGACATCGTTTTGCTCTAAAATTGTGGTTGTCTCCATTGCGTCCTACAAAATTGTGACCATGTCTTCTTGTGCTCTACTACAGTCCTCCCCTTAAGGTGCTCTCCCTCTCCCACTGTCTGTCACCCAACCTGTTTCTGTCAACCACACCCTCTCACTCCCTGCCCACAGTTCCGGAGTCATGGCCTCCGTTTCACCCTCATTGGGCACCTTAGCTCCGCCTCCCGCATCTCGCTTCAACCTGGTGTACCGCCATCTTCAAATCGGTTATTGAGGTATGATCCTTGTTCTAGGCCCCAATTTTCCTTTCATTTTTTAAGTTATAAAAATCGGATATTGTTTTACTCTTTTATTCTTATCACCACAAATTAATGTGTTTGGCAAAAACAAGCCACATAGTTATACGCTATATAACTGCAAATTATAAACTATAAGATAAGAACTGCGGAACAGAAAGTTTATAAGTTATTTGATTTAATAGTTTTTTCAAAAGAGCATTATATTCCATGGGAATTTATAGGTTGACATGAAAGTGAGCGAACAATCAATCCAAGTGCATTATCCACTTTAGCAATATCTTCTTGCCAGAAAGAAGTATCACTATTTTTTTTATGCAAAATCAATATTGTTATCTTCAAGTTTACATGGAACTATCTGAAAATGTGTATAGTTAATAATTAGAAGGATTTATGAGGTACCTTGTTGTCTGCATTATCCATTGCAATCATACACAGGATGAGTAGAATACGCTTCCTTATTTCATAATTTTCAGAACTAAGACCTCCCATAAGAACAGTAATGTAATTTTCCATTTTTTACCATTCTCAGTGAACCTCTCTTCTAAAGAAAGGCCCTGTAGCTTTTCTAATGATTGAACCACTCCTTCTTCATCATTTGTTTCAAGTTCGGATTTGATGGTAGAAATGGTAATCATTGTCATCCTGTCCATCTACTCTTGAATAGACTGTTTAAGAGTTTTATTTGGCCTTAGGATTTTAGTATGTAGAGGCAACTTGGTCAAGGGACAGAGAGTGTTCCCTTCAGTAAACCATTTCTCTATTTCCCTTCTCTTAAATGTCTTCCCGGGAGAAGTCTCGACAGGGTCCGCCAGAGAGATTGGGCAGTAAAAAGACTAAAGAACCATCAATGGTCTCTCTCCCAATGAATTTCTCTTCTCAAAATACCTAGTTTCCTAATCTTGTGCTGAAGTTAAAAGATCAGCCTTTCCAAGCACGACAATAATCTGCTCCATATATAGAGCTTATGCCACATCTACCCTTGACTTGGCATTTTCCATTTCATTTTTCAGCTTTTCAAATTCTCTCTTCAATGCACCATGCTCCAAGGGGACCCCTATAGCATCTGCAATGCATGTTAACAACTAATTCGCATACGACCGATATACATTTCCCTCTTGTATCACCGTCTCAATATTCTTCAAAATTTCCTCATTTGTTGCAGCTGTTTCATACTTAGAACCCAACATTTTCTTGCATAACTCAGTTATCTGATTATTTAAACTAGAGTTAATGTGTAAAGATGCCAAAGGGATGAGCCTTACTGTACAACCGATATCCTTGGTACAACAATTTAAGGGTGTAACGATCTTTCTGGAATTGATTAAAAGATAAACCTTACTTCTATTGTTGCACTCAATAAAAAGCTGCTTAGCAACACCAACCTCTCGGTAGAGACCATTCATAGCATTTTCCAAGCTCGTTGGATTGTGTATGTCTTGCTTCGATAAACTTCAATATGAATGAGACACTCTCCAAGTGAATAGAGAATTTATCTCAACAAATATTTTCGTTTCAATACATGAATATTGAAAAGAGAAATTTGAACAGTGTAGGAGAGGCTACACAAACCTTTGTCTTTATGACTGGTCCCCACAGTTTTGTATCATCATTGCCCTTCACTAGCCCCCTCACTCATGTAACTAGCTTTTGCTTTTTCATCAAATAAATGACTTTTTTCTGTAGCTTTTGTTCCTCTTTGATGTCAGCAACAGACTCAACTTCATTTTTCTTGCTTCTATCACCCTTTTTCTTCTTTGTTTACTCCAAGAACTTGTGTATTCAAATCCGAGCCATCAATAATAAACAATACATATGGCTGCGACCATAACAACATATTCAATTAATATACCTATACATATAAAATGTGATTCCCATGATTCTCTATTGATTCTCTCCACCTTCATATCCCATAATTCTTCTAACCTGCTTCTGGTTCTTTCACTATACAAACTCACCTTGCAAAGCTTGATTTTGTGGTAGTCATGTAAGAGAACCTTCTCAGAACTTTTCCAATGTTGTGTTTCCCTTTGATGCAGTATAAGATTCATCACGATAAATTTATTCTTTTTAATGAACATGAACACAGTCGAGAAGAGACTACAACTTCTGGAATTCAAAACATACTCCCATTGTCTTGTAAGACGTCACTACTGGCAGCTTTAGATTCCAACTTCTCACAAGTTGATTTTAAGGCAACTTTCATGCTATGTTGAGTTAGGCTTCTTCACAAAACTGTAAGCCATATGAAAAACATAACACCATTATGTGTTTAAAACAACTATGTATGGTCCAACTAGTTTTAAGTAGATAATGAGCAGCAAAAATTCATAACATCTCAGTATAAACATTCATCAAATTCTACCTACTACATTAGATAGAGGTCAAGATAAATCTGCACAGTGAAGACAATAACATTAGTCAGTAGCATAATACAAAATATAAGCATAAACATCAAATAATTATGTTTTAATTAAGGCTAATGAAAGTGACTGATAACAACCCTATAAAAAGTTATTTAGATTTTGTCATAGTGAAGCTTGTCAAGGTATTTTTTTCCAGTAAACTTCACACTCAAGTTTACAAATAAGCTCTCATTTGATCATTTAGAACTAATAGAATAAATGCTTAGTTAATTTTTTTACCATAATACTGTTTTGAAGAGGAATAATAACTTCATATTCCAGTTGTATGTGAACTACTTCAAAATGGTGGTTGTAGGCTTGTAGCAACTGTTAAGGAGAAAGATCAACGTATTTGTGTCGCCTCATTTTCGCTCATCCTTGCAGATTGAGGTAGGGGAACCTTCGAATTTCACTTTGAAGGTTGTCGTCAATTATTATTACTCAAAATTACTATACATGTTTAGCTAATTCATATATTACTCAAATATTAATGCATGAAGTTTGTTGGTTGCATATGGATTCTGTGTGTTTCATGCTCGTATGTTTATTATAAAATTGAGTTGTTTCCATCTTTTGTTCCATTGTAAAAGTTGGCTTGTTTAAAAATGCCCTGAATTTTACTTCTTTTGTTCCTTTTTTATGTTTTCATTTTTTATGGATTGTGATAAGAAATAGGTTTATGATGCATGCTTTGTTTGTGTTTTTTTAAATTTGAATTTAGATGTGGATAGTGGTAGAGTTAGAGGATTGAATTTCTAATGTCTAACTCTAAGTGATTCTTTCATTCAGACTAAAGGCATGTGATCCAAGATATATTTCTCCTATATCATATTTGTTTATTTGTTTATAAATTCCAATGGATGGTTGTGATGTCAACCTAAATGAGCACCTATGTGTGTACCTGAGACAAATAAACAGATCTCTTTGGACAACTTTAAGAGTTGACATTTGCACACTTTGATTTCCAAGGCATTCAGTCATGTAAATACCTGACATATAGTTTCGAACATGGTTGGACTCTATGTATTTGGAATGAATGTAATTTCCTATTCTTGTATTATATTTTGGGTCATTATTTTTCACTTGTTTCTGTCTTAATTAAGGCATGCCTCGTGTGCAGCCTGTAGCATAATTCTGATGCCTTAATTAAGGTATGCCTTGTCGATCTGTGTCACCTAATCATTTTGTTGCTTTGCTATTGTGTGTGCCTCTGGGTATGGGAAACTCTTAAAGTGTAATACTATGATATAAGGACTGATGGAGTCTTTGCTCCACTTCTTTGGCAGTCACAAATTTCCTTCTACAATCACAAGCCATTGTTAGTGTATGCTAGCTTGAAAACACTAACATAGTCCATCTAGAGTGACAATATTTAGCAATCATGTCTTTTTAATTTTTTGAAAACTGGTGAAATATAAAAATGTTTAAGCCCAAAATTTAGTGTATGCATTGTTCATAGAAGTTTCAACACTATGCTATATTTAGGCTTCATTTAATTCAAATTTGACATATTGAGAAAAATCATTTTAATTCTTAAACTATATATGAAGTGTGTTAGCAAGTTTTATTTTCTGGGACGGCGAGTTGGTGTTGGTCTGTGTGCTTGGGCATTATTGGTGCAATTTGAATTTTGACAGATCCTTATTTACTTGTACTGTTGTACCTTCCATTTAGGTTGGTCATTTTGGGCTTTCTTGACTAAAGGTAAATATATTTCTCTCATCCAAGTCAGCTTCCGGGACTGTAAGTATAATTCCAAAATAAATAAAAAATTACTTTTGAATCGTTTTACTATGACTGAAATTTTTAATCAATATTTGTTTCAATTTTTTATACTTTTTGACTATTAGGCTATCCACTAATGTGTTAGATGCAGGGACTTTTGTATTGCATAGTCTTCAAAAGTAATTGATGACTAGCTGCATTTCCTTAAACATTTTATAGTTTTTGGTTTCTATTGTTACACTCCTTTCATTCCACTTTAAATGATTAAGTAATATAATTGATATTTTGGATTTCATAAAATATATTGTGTAACTTATTAATATAGTCTTTATTCCTCTAATTAATTAGACCTTTTCTTATTTATTAATTCCTCTGTCCCTAAGTATAAGACCATTTCGCCTAAAAAATAATTTGGAACATTTTTTTTTTGTTGTTGTGACATCAAGTTTCTAAGGAATGGAGACAATAATGTTTCTCAGTCTTGAAGAAAAATTGAAACCAATATGATGTTTCTGATTTCTCTAATTTGTTGCAGGAATGTATTATGGGGGCTGTAAAAAATAAGACCATTTTACTTGTAACCCACCAAGTTGACTTCCAACAAAACCTTGACTGTATAATGGTAGGTAAATACTCACAAATCTCTTACAATGAACATACAATTGATTTTCTGTTAATGGTTTCATCCAATGTCACCTATTTTAGTGATAAGAACATTATTTGAATGCAATTCCTTAGTTATCTAGTACTGCTTTCTGATTAAAACTACAGTTTTACCCTTTGTCTTTTTATTTTTATTCAAAGGTCATTGCTGTTATTTACTAGTATTATTACTAGCTAGCTATACACATTAATTAGACCTAGCAATATTTCATATCATGAATATATATATATATATATATATATATAGCTAACTTATATGATTTTATATGTGCTAATGTACAAAAACTTTGTCAAAGGCATGCAGTTTCGTTCAGATATAGAGCGACTGAAAATGAGATATAGGAAGGACTAGTCATGATTATCAGTACCCTTGTTCATTCATTTGGAAGTTAAATTTATCTTTCTTTCTAGAACTTAAGACTATGTTGTGGTTGCTCTAAGCTTTCCTTTTTTTCTCTAGAGCACTTAAGAGTTTTCCAAACAAATAACTGGTATGCTCTTAATTGTTTTTGTCAAGTTTTGCCTCTTTTACCATCCTCTTATTTTCTATTGAATGTGATGCCTTCTGTTCAATAAAAGCAAGATCTCTATGGGTGCTTTTGGTGCTATTTCCGGACTTGTTGGAGCAATGCTTTCAAAACTTATCACAAACTGGAGTTTTTATACCAACAAGGTGAGAATAGAGCACACTCAAGTTTCCATTCTATTTTATTTTGTTGCATGTTTCTTAATTCTTTAATTTGAATAGGAAAATGATTAATGTTATGAAGAGGATTTTACAAAGTCTTGTATGCATCATCATGAAACCAGTCTATAGGTAAAATTAGTTGCATAGTATATTTTACATTGATGGTTGAGTTTGTAAGACTTTTGTATTTTGCTGGTAGCTGGTTTGTTCACACTTGTTTAGTGTAATGTCATCAATCTTGCCATTGGAATGTTGCCATATGTTGATAACTTTGGCTTAATTGGAGGATGTCTCACAGGATTTCGCCTTGTTTTTATTTTGTTGCTACATCTTCAATTTGGGTCTTGCCACTTTACTTCAACCTCAAGTCAAAATACAAGGCTCACGAATATGTAGCAACTGCCTCTGTGATTTTACTGATTGTTGGATGAGTTTATTATTAAATCCTTGAAACTCAAGCAATATTGTTGTCATGATTCAGCAGTTTTGGTATAGGGCACCAAATTGTATTAGTTTCTTATACGATAATTGCATACTTTAAATCTTAAATTTGATCATTTAGAGATGTTGTCAGTTCTCATCACCTTAGGAAATGGAAAACTTCTTATATGTTGCTTAATCTACTCCAAATTAACCAATGCTTCTTCTTTCATTTGCTTTGAACATATAGTTAGGCTTGAACTTCTGCATTTATTTAGTTACCACAGTGTAGATGTTCTCTAATCATTGTTTTATTTTGTTGAATACAAGTTTAGAATTGCTATAGTGATGCTCTTCCGGAGTGAGAGTGGATATGAATACAATTTTTCAATTTGCTATATGATACAGGTTTTCAAATGTAATATTTTATTAATTTTGTATTCAGGGTTGGAGAATCTGGTTAAAAAGAAGGACAGTGGTTCATATCTCTGTCTTGACGTGCTTAATTGTGAGTGCTATACAAATTTGCTTGTTGTGAAAAACATACCTGATAAAACATAGATGAAAGTTAAGTTTACATATTTAATGCAATGTTGTAAAAAGTATAAGGGTTCCTCATCTTGGACAAAATAGTAGTTATACAATTTCATTTTTGTAACTTTCCACTGGTACAAATATGTTTGAATCCATAATACTAAGCAGTGAAATAATGACTATTTATGTGGTATATTATAAGGTTTATGTGTGTTTCGATTTCTGGTAATTCTATATAGTTATAAAAAATTGAAAAATTTAGGAAAAGGGTTTCAAATGTAAAACTGTCTTAGAATGGTTACAAATGTAATACATTTTTACATAAAAAACCCTCTAATAAGTCTATAAAAAAAGACGAATTCTAAGACGATTCTTGGCTAAGAACCGTCTTAGAATGCTACATTCTAAGACGGTTGTTAGGTATAACCGTCTTAGAATGATGCAAAAAAAAGACGAATTCTAAGACGGTTGTTAGGTATAACCATCTTGGAATGATGCAAAAAAAAGACGAATTCTAAGATGGTTCTAGGCTAATTCTAAGACGGTTGTTAGTATAACCGTATTAGAATGATGCAAAAAAACAAAAACAAAGACGAATTCTAAGGTGGTTCTAGACTAATTCTAAGACGATTGTTAGCATAATCGTCATTGAATGATGCAAAAAAAAAAAACAAAGACGAATTCTAAGACGGTTCTAGGCTAAGAACCATCTACCATTCTAAGATTGTTGTTAGATATAACCGTCTTAGAATGATGGAAAAAAAAATCAAAGACAAATTCTAAGATGGTTATTGGCTAAGAACCGTCTTAGAATCTCATTCTAAGACAGTTCAATAATCGACATTGAAAGTCTTATTTTTCAACAACACTCGTTACAAAGACGATTCTCGAACTGGCTTCTAATGGATTAAATAATCGATGTAGAAAGCGTTGTTTGTAGTAGTATCATTTAAATTTTGGACCTAGAGGTCATCGATCCTATCATTACACATCTCCAGTTGGAAGTGCTAAAATCTCTTAGTTAATAACTCTAATTTATTTGATGCATGAGATTATTTCTACTTTTTTTTTTGACAAAATTGTTAGCTGATGAAAAAGCTTTAGATATATACACGAACACAAGCTATTGTAGCACATGCACAAACAACATGCATCGAGACCCAGAGGAATAGTTTTACTCCATCATACCAATACACTGTCAAGCAAAACCTTTGAGGGTATGTTTGGATTTTCGATGAGAGTGTTTCAAAAGTATGTTTGAGAGTAAGATTAATTTGAAATTATATTTGGTTATTCTAAAAATATGTTTGGGAGTAAAATTTTATTTGAAAACTCAATTTTGAAGGAAAAGATATAAATGATTAATATAATTAATTATGTGATATGATAAATAAAATAAAGAAAGAATTGAGTGATGTTAATAGAAATTTTGTAATTTGTGTGTTTTAAATATCAATACCGAATAATAAGTTATTAATAAAAAACATTTAATAAATGGTTATGTTATTATCTGTGTATGAAAAAATTGTTGTATATGTAAATTTTGTATAAAACATATGTAAAAATATATAAAGAAAAATGTGACGTAAAATTATTGATATGATATAAAGAAATAAAAAAAAATAATGTTTTAGAAAATATTACTATATGAATCTAATAATCTAGTATATAAATAATATCAGTCAATGCAAACTAATTAAAATACTCTTTTTCATGAACATAACCCCACACATCTTAATTAGGATGGTGCCCCTGCAGTAAAGTTGGTTCCGTCCTACCTTTATCAGAAGCCCTTTTGAGGAATGGAATTCCTGTCATTACTTTGGTGCCACTTTGCCCAAGTGTCTATTTGTTGTTCAATCAGTTGGACCCATTCAGTTACAGTCTGTTATAATTGTAGTACTGTAAAGATAGCACACGTTTTACTTTCTTTTTTTTGGTATTGTGTTTTACTTTTTTTTTTTTATCAGTGTATATATATAGCTAGCCATGCTTTTGAGTATAATTATGTGGGATGAAACAAAATGATTTGTACTGTTCTTTGCAATGCTATATATATTCTGGATTTCTGGTCTTAGAATTACAGCAGTTTACAGGCTTACTGCAGCTGAATGCAATGCGACTGCACACGGAAATGTGTTTGAATTTAAGCTGCTTAAACTTTCTTTCATGAAACTCAAATACTGGAGTAAAACCCCAGTTTTTTCTTGAGAAATTTAATGTTAAAACTATTAGTTTCGTATTATAAAAAGTTCTCACGTTAAGAGAAGATGACCGAACAAAAATAGTTGTTCTACAAAAGATAAAATTCTCCTCATTAATTATTTTCACTTCTCGTACCTTTTCTCTCAATATTGGCACGTCCTTTTATTTATATATATATATATATATATATATATATATATATATATATATATGAATATGTTAATATACACACTTATATTTTTCAGTTGGAGTTGGAGTGCATTAGTAATAATATATATTTTGGACAAAAAGTTCAACTATCATTTTTGTTTTATCCATTTTAATTTAGGGTAATTTAGTACTTGTTTAAAAAAAAACAATAAAACTGTTTTCTCTCCGTTTCTTTATCCTCTGTCCTCTCTTACGTATCAACAACACCGTCTTTTACCACTGCAGCACCATGAATGATGTCACACTCCAGCAACAACCCCATTGAGTGATTTCAATCTAAAGAAAATGGTTAAAAATTTCCGTGACAGAATGACAATTTGTAATGAATAATTTACACCTTTTAGTAAAATAATAGTACTTTAACACACAAATCAATTGTTGGATAAGACATTTGATGATTCAAATTACCAATAATGGCTCTTACAATGTTCAAGCTTCAGGGTGTTCATTATTCTTTCTTCCAAGTTCATCTTTTTCTAAAAAACGTGTCGTATATTAGCAAATAGCAATAAAACTTGCATTGTTGGAATTTTTTAATCTGATCATTCGTAATGAATTTTTTTCTTCTTCTGTTTCAGCCTGTGATGGTGGTGAACTGGTTGGGTGGGAAGATGATTTTTTTTTTCGCTCAGGTCTATAGGATTACATAGGCTTTTCTTTTTCTAGTGAGAGAAGATGAAGGGAACGTGAGACTTTAGCGGGATACGTGGGAGAATTGGAGAGGAGAGGGAAATTAAATTTTCATTGTTTCTTCCCATCACTTAAATGATTCCAGCCATCACCACTGGAATAACGTAGTTCCTTCCCCTCATATTTGTTGCATTGTCTAGTATTCTTACCAAAATCTGGAAATTTCACATGTGAACTTGACCAATGTGGATTCCAAATTCTGCACGTTAGATGATGAGTCAACCTTGTGTAGAGAGAGGACCAGCAAAACAAAGGAAAGACTCTGACGCTCAAGTACAACAATTAAATGAGAATAAATGAATATATGAGAGTGTAGAGAGAATGTATCATGAACAGATTGTACTCAAGTTATGTGTGGTGTCACATGTTGTGATTGTTGTGTTTAGAGAGAATCTGTACGATTGTACTTATAGCGTACAGGATGGATCTTGGACCTTGGTTTGTTAATGATATGTTGATAAGATACTAACAAATAATAGCAGACAGTTATCTAATTTAAATAGAAGATATTGTGTACCTTATTGATATACTGTTACTGGTAGATAAGTAACAGCTTGTAGATAACTTGTGGATATATTAGGAGATTAGGTGGTTACACCAATTTGAATGACCCAGCATAGTTGATATGCTACTAATAAGGAGATATGGATTGTGGACGTCCGTGTTACTGTAGAAGGCCGACGTCCGCGCTCCTGTAGCAAGGCTCACATGGAGGGTGGACAAGTGTGTCCGGGTTCACACTTTGAGAGTGAATAAGCATTATTAATGTAGCAGTGTTGTCGTGGAGGGTGTCCACATGTATAGTGACCTTTTAGTGATAGCCACGTGTCATTTTACTATTTTGGACTGTATATCTAGGTTAGAAAATCTTCATTGTTTCTACGATTCTACCTCATTGTCACATCACAATAGTCCCTTATGCATGAATCACAACTCTTCAATTTTTTTATCATGAAAACTTCATAAGTTCACACCATTTTGATTGTATGATGTGATAAAGTAATGTATTGATTAGTGTCCACAAAATACACGTGGCAAGTGACGTGACGTTCCTACACGTATGTCAACCCTACATGTCAGCCCTGGCACACAAGCATGGACACCTCATCATTAACAGCCGAGCTACTGGGCCGAACAGGTTATCTTTAATTCCCCATATTTGAATATTATTGATAATGTTACAACCTCATTTATCAAGTGACGGATACTTAATTATCTATAAGCACTGGATTATCTATAATGCACCGTATTATCTATAAGTTATAGATTATCTATAAGCAATTATCTATAAGTCACAACTTATCTACTAGCTATTATCTACAAGTTAGTACTTATCTGCAAGGGTTGTTACTCACCATAACAACCCTGACAAACGAGGACCTCAATTATCTACAAGGAACAGATTGTCGATAAGCCCCGACAAACAAGAACCCGCAGCTCTTACTCCACTCTATAAGTACCAGGTTTCATCTGACCCTTTTCATTCACTCATTCTCCACTAACCCACGTACTTACTTGAGCGTTGGAGTCCTTTGTTTTGCAGGTCTCCCCTCCTGTCCTCATAACAAAGAGAACCCATTGTCCGACATACGAGATCCGAAGACAATCTTAGCCACGTCTACCCTAACATGCAGTACCTCCAGATTTTGGTAAGTAATTTTGCGTCCACCGTGGGGCCGCGGTAAAACTTGCCCTGTGACCTCGCTATTTCACTAATGGTCAGTACGTGGTCTAGCCTCAGACGCGATACTCCTCATAAAGGCTCCATTCCTCCCTTGACAAACATGACAGACACAGATACCCTCTAACAACTCCAGACCCGCATAGCGTAGATGAAGCGACGTCCGAGGAGGAACTCCAAAAGATGAAGGTTGACCATGATCAGTTGGAGGCTAGAATGAGATGCACCCAAGGCAACGCGCATTAGACTCGTACAATGAACGAGCGTACTCAAGGGGAGTCACACCCCCGACACACCGTCAACACTCAAGACGGCCTCAACTTATTACACATATACCGTCCAGAAAGGCAAACGACTCGTCGATAGCCTTTTGTGGACTGCATCATGGAAGTCAACCTACCCCTAGATTGGAAATCACTCAACCTAGAGCGGTATGATAGAACCATCAATCCAAATGAACATTTGGATGCATTCCTCACCCAGGCAAACCTCTACACCAACGACGACGCAATTTTGTGTCGTGTCTTCCCAATGTCCCTCAAAAGGGCAGCATTGACATAGTACGATGGACTCCTTCCGAGGTCCATCGACAGCTTCAACACTCTTTATTAACGCTTTAGTGCACAGTACGCAACCAGCAAGTCCCACCGCATGACCTCGGTCGCACAGGTTAGTCTGCGATAGGCAGATGTGTCTCTTCAGAGGTTCATGTAATTATTTGGACGAATTTTCGTCCAGATCTGAAACTTAAACCAAGAGGTGGCATTGCATTTCATGTTGTTGGCCCTAAGACCAGGTAAGTTCACGGACAGCCGATGCAAAAAAAAAAAAAAAAACCTTCAAGCATGGATGAGTTACGCGAATGAGCCTATGGAGGAGATGTCGAGGTTTAGGAACGAGGTCCGACAAGCTGAACAAAAGCGTGACAAGTAAGAAGGAAGCATCAAGACCGACTCCCATAAGTCGGACAAGCGACACAAGTCGGACAAACGTCAGCCTCTCCCAAAGGGACCCAGGTATGAGTGCTACACGCCCCAGACGACCAACCGAACCACTATTCTAGAGGAAGGCCTTCAACATGGAGGTACTAATCAAGCTACCTCCTCTACTTCGTCCTAGGCCAGGGCTCGATAAGACCAAACAATGCAGATGCCAAAGCAGTCACGCTCATAATACAGAAGACTATTGGGCTCTGAAGAACAAGATAGAAGAGCTCATACAGGTTGGTATCTAGCCCAGTTTGTGAAGAGGCCTGATGGTCACCCCGTAGGAGTGAGACCCGAGGGACACCAAGTGGACCATAACAGAAACCATGATGTCGACAGAAGAGGAGACAAAGCAGAAAACAGAGGGAAACAAAGGCACTACCAGCAAACACGTGAGCATCAACCTCCGCGAGAACAGGAGAATGAACCCACCCAACAAATTTGTGTAATCAACACCATCGTAGGCGGATTCTCCTACGGAGGGTTGTCCAGCCAATCCCAAAAATGGCATTTTCACGCTATCCAGGACATCAACATCAACTAAAGTTGATGTACCATCACCATGAAGTCTACCTCTCATCATTTTCATTGATAGAGATTTCAAGGGTGTCAACCCTGTCAACTAGGATGATCCCATGGTGGTCCCCATCGTGATCGTTAATTTCATGGTGTCCAAGGTCCTCATTAACCAGGGCAAATCTACAGACATTCTGTATTGGAGAACATTCTAGAGTTTCAAAGTCTCATCCGACACAGTTCATCCTAACTTTGAACCTTTCCTTGGCTTTGCAGAGGATAAAGTAGAAACCAAAGACTATGTAGACCGTATGACCACCTTCGATCAAGGCTAGCTTTCAAGGAGCTTCATAGTCAGGTATCTGATTTTCGACGCAGATACCTCATATTTCGCTCTGATCGGCAAGAAAACACTGAATGAGCTTGGAGCCATCGTCTCCACTCTTCATCTCAAGATGAAGTTTCCAACCTTAACGAGGGAAATTGTAGTTGTTAAGGCAGATCAGAAGCAGGAACGACAGTGCTATGCCAAAAGTTTTAAGGTAGCACCCTATCCTCCCACTAGGAAGCTTGGCAGGCCTTACCCCGCCGTGGGTAGTAGCAGTCATGTCATGAGCATAGAAGAAAGGTCTTCAATCCAAACCCTGACTATCTACGCAACAAGTCAAAGATGGAATATTGGATGTGGATCCGCACGACAATACCGTCGACAAAGGCCCAGAGCCTATTGAAGGGTTTGCCAAGCTGCAACTCAAACTCAAACCCGAGCAGTGTACACAGCTCAGCAGGGATCTCACTAGCCACGAGCACAGACGCATAATTGACTTCCTACACAAAAACATGAACTTATTCACTTGGTAGCCATCTGACATGTCAGGTATTCACCCATTATCATACAACACAAGTTGGCCATCTGCCTTCAGGCCAGGCCAGTATAACAGAAGAAAAAGAAGATGGGGAACGAGCGACGCAAGGCAGCCAGAGAAAAGGTGGACAAGTTACTTAAAGCTAACTTCACCAGAAGTTAGGTACTCTACCTGGCTCGTCAATGTCGTTATGGTAAAAAAGCCAACGGCAAATGGCGAATGTGCATCGACTATACTAACCAGGGCGTGTCCCAAGGATTCATACCCTTTTCCCAACATCGGCAGACTAGTCGACAGCGCGTCCGGGTTTCAAGTGCTAAGTTTCCTTGATGCATACTTAGGATACAATTAGATCAGAGTGCACGCCCGGACGAAGAGAAAATGACATTGAAGATGCCAATTTCTGCTACATAGTCATGCCCTCATAAACGCATGCGCCACATACCAACGACTGATGGACTGGGTCTTCAAGTAAAAGATCTTATGAAGTGTCGAGGTATATGTTGACGACATGGTTGTCAAATCTATGTCCAACACATGGCATACCTAGAGGAGGTTTCCGTAGAAATTTATAGATACGACAAGCACCTCAACCCGAAAAAAATGTACTTTCGGGGTCGGCGGAGGCAAGTTCCTAGGTTTCATGATCACACACCGGGGAATAGAGGTCAATCCCAACAAGTGCACAACTATACTAAAGATGCACAACCCTACCAACGTCGTAGAGGTCCAAAAGCTGAATGACAGACTAGAATCTTTGTCCAAGTTCCTCCCAAAGCTCGCCGAAAAAGCGAAGCCATTCTACAAGCTGCTTAGGAAAACTAAGCCCTTCCTATGGGACAAAGCCTGCGAACAAGATTTCTTGGCCTTTTAGAAAACTAGTGCCATGTCGCTTGTCCTAAGTCAACCCAGACCAAGAACGCCACTACTCGTTTATCTTTCCATAGCTGACGAAGCCATTAGCCCATCCCTTGTTTAAGAGAAAGGGAAATATCATCTTCCCATCTACTTTACTAGCCGCATCCTCCATGATGCTGAGAAGTGGTATTAGATGATAGAAAAGATAATGACACTTATTACCTCAACCCGACGCCTCAAGCCATACTTTCAAAGTACCAAGTGGTAGTTAAGACGAACTACCCCATCAAATAGATGTTGCGGAAGCATGAACTAGCAGGGAGGAACGGTAGAATTGCCGAATTTTGATCTCCAGTACGAACCTCGTGGCCTCATGAAAATACAGTTCACGGAAGATTTCCTAGCAGAGTTCGCTGGCAGCAACCAAACCACCCCAAACTAGTGGAATCTCTACGTAGACGGAGCATCCAACGTGAAAGGAAGTGGGGCAGGCATCATCCTTGAAAGGCCTAGCAATGTCACTTTGGAGAAAGCTCTAAAGCTCAACTTCAAAGCCTCAAACAATCAAGATGAATATAAGGCACTCATAGCAGGCCTGAAGTTGGCAAAAGAAGTTAAAGCCAAAAAGCTAAGATGCTACACCAGCTCGTAGCTTGTCCCAGGATATGTTGCCAAAAGATATCTGACTAAGGAGACCATACTCCTCCAGTACTATCACACTGCAAACACTTCCATTGATGACTTTGAGTGCTTTGAGAAGTATCACATACCCAGGGAGAGCAACACCAAAGCAAACCTTTTCTCCAAGCTGGCCAGCACTAAATAGAAGTGAGGAAGGCATCATCCTTGAAAGGCCTAGCAATGTCACTCTGGAGAAAGCTCTAAAGCTCAACTTCAATGCCTCAAACAATCAAGATGAATACTAGGTACTCATAGCAGGCCTGAAGCTGGCAAAAGAAGTCAGAGCCAAAAAGCTAAGATGCTACACCGACTCGCAGCTTGTCCAAGGACATGTTGCCAAAAGATATCTGACTAAGGAGACCATACTCCTCCGGTACTATCACACTGCAAACACTTCCATTGATGACTTTGTGTGCTTTGAGATGTATCATATACCCAAGGAGAGCAACACCAGAACAAACTTTTTCTCCAGGCTGGCCAGCACTAAAAAGATCGGGCACCTTAAGACTATCATCCAGGAAACACTCCAAGCTCCCACCATAGATACCCAGGAGGTCATGGTAGGTGAAGAGGAGAAACCAGACTGGATGACCCCCTACAAGAATTTCCTAATTCTGGGGGTATTTCCATCAGACGAAAATAAAGCCCGACGCCAGAAATTGAAGGCCAGTTATGAGCTATTCAAAAGAGGGTTGACAGTACCCTTGCTTAAATGCCTGAACAGATAGCAGGCAGACTATGCATGCAAGAGCTTTATGAAGGGATCTACTACCTCCATACCGAGGGACGCTCCGTTGCCACCAAAGTAGTGCGTGCAGGATACTAATGGTCGACACTCAGGGCCGACACCCTCGACTTCACCAGGAGATGCAAACGATGTCAAGAATTTGCAGACATTCCACAGCCTGAGCTCTATTTAGCCTTTCTCCATGTGGGGAAACGTGTTCTTAATCGCATCTCCAAAGGCTCATCAAACCCAAGATCCTCCCTTGGTGAGCCCCTCCGTTGCCAAGTCTCACCTTTGCAAAAATCTTAGGTATGTGAGGTCTATACTTGACATGCTCTTTTATTCCTAAACTTTATCTTTGCAGGGATACAAGATTACAGGAACACAACAAAACCCAAGACAGACGCGTCGCTGGTCGAATCTCCAAAGGCTTGTCAAACCTAAGGTTTGGCCTTGGTGAACCTCACCAAAACCCAGGATGAGCAGTTCCTTGGTCCAAGGCTCGTCATACCCAAGGTCCACCCTTGGTAAGCCTAGTCAAAACCCAGGATGAACATGTTCCTGGTCAAAGGCTCGACAAACCCAAGGTTCGCCCTTAGTAAGCCTCACCAAAACACAAGACGAACATATTCCTCGTCAAAGGCTCGACAGACCCAAGGTCCGCCCTTGGTGAGTCTTAATCTTCAAAGGTTTGCAAAACCCAAGGTCTACCCTTGGTGAACCTCGCCAAAACCCAGGACGGACGAGTTCCTGGTCAATCTCCAAAGGCTTATAAAATCCAAGATCTGCCCTTGGTGAGTCTCGATTTCCAAGGGTTCGCAAAACCCAAGGTTCTCCCTTGGTAAACCTCGCCAAAACCCAAGACGAACGAGTGTCGGCCTTTGGTGAGTCTCGATCTCCAAAGGCTCGACAAACCCAACGTCCGCCCTTGGTGAACCTTGCCAAAACCCAGGACAGACGAGTTCCTGGTCGATCTCCAAAGGTTCGCAAAACCCAAGGTCTGCCCTTGGTGAACCTCACCAAAACCCAGGACGGATGAGCTCTTGGTCGATCTCCAAAGGCTCCCAAAACCCAAGGTCCGCCCTTAGTGAGTCTCGATCTTCAAAGGTTCGACAAACCCAAGGTCTATCCTTGGTGAGCCTTACCAAAACCCAAGACAGATGAGTTTCTAGTCTATCTCCAAGAGCTCAAAAAACTCAAGGTATGCCCTTGGTAAGCCTCGCCAAAACCCAGGACGAACATGTCCCTGGTCCAAGGCTCAATAAACCCAAGGTCCACCCTTGGTGAGCCTCCACATTGTTAGGTTTCACCTCCGCAGAAACTCAAGGTATGCAAGATCCAACCTTGATAAACTTTTATATTCCTAAAATCTATCTTTGCAGGAATACAAGAAACCCAAGGTCTATCCTTGGTACACACTCATACAAGAAACCCAAGGTCCGCCCTTGGTAAGCACTCCTACAAAACCCAAGGCAAACCCTTGGTTAGCCTACTTCTTTGGAACTACGACAAGTTAAAGGTCTAGGTTCCACAGGGCCAAAAGAGATACACCAAACTAGTTGGCAAGACCTTCAACCAGGTGAAAGTCAAACTACCTCCTCAGAAGCAGTAGGGGAGAAGCTCCGCAAAGCCAAAGGAAGCATCATTTAGCTTTTTATTTCATACAAAGCAATCAAGGCCTTGCTTCCTACGCCACCGAAGATCTCATTATCATCAAGGCGGTTTATCCCTGTTATCACAAGCAACAGAGCATTGCATAAACAAAAGGCAACATACAAGACATACAATAGAGAAATTTCATCAATGAAGGAAAGCATATGTATTGAAGAAGAACAATTACCAGGATTACAAAGTTGTTTCAGCAATATTCCAATAAAGAAGAAAAACAAAGAAAAAGCGGCCTAAACAATGGCCCATCACCCTGCTCCTCGCCAGCATCCTCTTCCACAATAGTTATTTCTTCTTCATCAAGCAGATCATCATCCTTCACATCCTTGAAAGGGTCAACAAGACCCAAGTCAAGATCCTTCGCAAAGAACTCGACTTACTTGACGACCTTATAAAAACCTTCTCATATTGCTCCATAGACTCAATCTTGTGCACCAGCAGCTCCTCTCCAACTCCTTGTAGGCCTCTTTCTCCTCCTCCAGCTTGGATTCCAACTCTTTCAACCAGGCCTCGAGGTCAGCAACCACCTTGGCAAGCTCATCCATCTCAACAGCAGTGCTCTCTACCTTGCCAACCAAGTCCTTCTTCTCCCTCAGCAAGTCCTCACAACGCCCAGCCAGCTCGTTACCATCTAGTCGAGTGCACAACAGCTTGGTAAGAGCATCGCCAACCTTGGATGCCAGCTGATGGTTAAACCTAACCACCTCAACAAAGGCGACAGTGGCATTGACCACCTTAAGGCTCTTCACTCTCCAAACAATTCAAGCAATGACCTTCCATTTGGCAACCTCGACCTCTAGGGATGTCACCTTGCTTCGCGACTACGGGTGCCTTTTTTTGTTTTTCTCTAGAGTAGCCAAACTTCTCTAAAGGAAGACCTTCGTCGAATCAGGTGCATTCTGAACCTCAACTGATCAGATCAGATTCTTATCAAAAGAAGACACAAGCAACCTCAGCCTCTAAGGATGTTACCTTGCTTAGCTCCTCCGGGTGCCTTTATTTGTTTTTCTCCAGAGTAGCCAGACTTCTCTGAAGGAAGAGCTTTGTTGAATAAGATGCATTCTGAACCTCAACTGATCAGATCAGATTCTTGTCAAAAGAAGACACAAAGCCAATCGGAGTTCCCTGCTCCAGCCTATACCCTATACTCTACAACGATTCAGTCACACGAAGTATAGACGTGATCTAGGGAAACATCGAGGCAAGAAGAGGAAGAATGCGACATTTCTAAAAGCACTTATGGCTGTCACATCAACGCTGAATAAAGGCATAACAATGGTGAAGGCAGAAGCCGCAACTAGACAGGCAAAAGAGATCGGTGCAGTAACCATAGAAGGAGAAGAAGAAAAAACCTATTGATCAGGTAGGGGAGGAGGTGTCGGAGGAGCAGGAGCAACAACAGTAGCCTGGACGGCCAACAGAGCCACAGATAGACTCTACGAACCAGCAGTAGAAGGGCGACCCAAACTGGACATCAACCCAGCAGCCTACTTCATAGCTCGAATGCTGAAAGACGCCCTTGACTTCTTGCGGCCTGACACGCCAGTGTTGTCATCACGCTTTCTCTTGGCCAAAACAGAGGAAGGCACATTGCGAAGAACTCAACAACTTCATCATCATTAAGGTCAACCCTAGCAACAGGTTGATCCCCTTCTCCAACAAGATGATCAACAGCAGAAGGTGGCACAGTCCCTCCAGTAGGCTTGACCTACTTCACCATGGGCCTCTATGCGAAATCATCCATTATATCTGCAAAAATGCAGCAGAAGGTCGTGTCCTCTTAAGGAGGCTAGAAATACCTCCGCCAACACGACACAACCCACTCACCCACATACCTTGTCTCCAGTACGTGCCCACTTCATGAGTAACACGTACGCAAGAGTACCGCACTTGCGCTACACTCGCATGCCATAAAAGACAAGCAAAATACTTGCCTTCAATGTGTTCTCCAACGGTCAGAGAAGGGCAAGATTGTCCAACACAAAAACTCCACTCACCTAACACATCTGACTTCACTTGCAGAACAAGAGCATGTCCTCCCTAGACAATTTAGCAGTAGCATCCCGGACAGCACTTGTCCAGGATAGGGAGCTTGACAAACCTGTAACTCTTGCATCTGTCAAGGTTATCACCATTGACACTAGACAACATTTGTCCACAATTGAGGGCTCGACAAACTTGCGACCCTCCTACTTGTTAAAGCTACTACCATCGACACCGGACAATCTCCTTCGACACAAGATAATCTTTTTCACCCACAAGCTGGCTCAGAGCTTGTGGGCTTATATATTGTCCACAAAATACATGTGGCAAGTGACGTGGCATTCATGCACACATGTCAATCCTCCATGGCAGCCCTAGCATAGGAGCACAAACATCTCGCCCTTAATAGCCAGGCTACTGTGAAAATGATAGGAACACTTCAATACAACCAAGAAAGGGGTGAACTGGTTGTACCTTGGTAAATTAAAATTTTCAATTCAGAGTTTCCACAGGATCTATCACTTTAAAAAATATTTTTTGAAACCAAGAATCTTGTATTCAATCAAATTCCACTGTCAAGAAATCAATAAGCAATTTAAAAATTTCTGTGCAATGTAACTTGATTCACAACCAAAGCAATCTAGAGATGAAGAGAAAGGAATAAAGATCAGCCACAAATTTTATACTGGTTCACTTCAAATACTATGAAGCTACATCCAGTTCTTTCACTCAACACTAGAGTAGAGTTCCACTATTGCAAATAATATTCTTACAAGATATTACAAGCCTCTCTTTATCAACCCTAGATAAAGTTCAGTAGTCTAAAATACTATTAGACTCTTAGAGACTAACCCAAAACTGAGAACACTACTCAGTAACCCTTAGAGAAACACTATCTCAAATCTTCAAGTAAGAACCCAATTTACAATAGGCTAATCTTTACAGAAAACAATTAAAAGATTTACACCTTCAAAGAACAAGGAAAGATTTCACCTGATAATCCAGAAAACATATGCATGTGAATGATACAACATGTTGAAAGAAAGATTACAGACTCAATGCATGCCTTTCCTTATGCTTTGAACATTAATGATGCTTCACTTCTTTAAGAACATAAACCCATACGAATTTGTGAAGCCAAAACACTTTTAGAAACCCAGAAAGTCACTAAAGAAAGCTTAGGAGTGTTTGTGATTGCTCAGATTTCGAAATTCTCAAAGTTGTAAAAAACAGAGCAAGAGGTTCTATTTATAACAGCTTTCCAACTGAAAATAATCGATTAAACACGCTCCT
>PYAF01002716.1:76464-87800 GCA_007407185.1 Glycine tomentella | reverse complement strand
TGTCAAAAGGGGAAACAAACAAAGAACTCTTTTCAAAGTAAAAACATTGTTTCTACCTCTAGACCACTTGAACTTCTTCACATTGATTTGTTTGGTCCTTCTAGAACAATGAGTTTAGGTGGGAATTATTATGGACTTGTGATTGTGGATGATTACTCTAGATACACTTGGACTCTGTTTTTGAAATCCAAGAGTGATGCCTTCGTTGTTTTTAGAAAAATGGCCAAGCTTACTCAAAATGAAAAAGGTTGTAAAATTGTCTCTATAAGAAGTGATCATGGTGGTGAATTCCAAAATGAACATTTTGAAAAATTCTGTGAGGAAAATGGAATTAATCACAATTTTTCAGCTCCAAGAACATCCCAACAAAATGGTGTTGTGGAGAGGAAAAATAGATCTCTTGAGCTAGAACACTTCTTAATGAGTCTAATTTGCCTAAATACTTTTGGGCTGATGCTGTAAGCACTATGTGTTATACTTTGAATAGATTACTTATAAGGCCTATTTTAAAGAAAACCCCTTATGATCTATACAAAGGTAGAAAGCCTAACATTTCTCATTTAAGAGTATTTGGCAGCAAGTGTTTTGTACTGAACAATGGGAAAGAATCACTTGGAAAATTTGATGCTAAGGCAGATGAAGCAATTTTTCTTGGATATTCATTGCATAGCAAGGCATATAGAGTATTTAATAAAAGAACAATGTGCATTGAAGAATCTGTACATGTGATTTGTGATGAAACTAATCCCTCTAAGGAGGAAAAAGAAATTGATGGTGATGCAGGACAGCTGGAAGAATTTATTGAAATGGATAAAACCTTAACCAAAAATGAAGAACCAAGTGCTGAAGCAAAATCCACAACTCCTGTTCAAGTGCCTAAAGATTGGAGAACAACAAGAGATTTATCACTTGACAATATCATAGGTGAAGTTTCAAAGGGAGTATCTACTAGATCTTCATTAAAGAACCTATGCTGTGATATGGCTTTTGTTTCTCAAATTGAACCTAAGAACATTGATCAAGCCTTGAATGATGAACATTGGGTGCATGCCTTGCATGATTGTTGCGAACACGGCAAGTGCACCGCTCGTTTCAAGTAATAAAGTGGGTAAGTAAGTATCGTCTCCACATGGATTGGTGTGAAATCACAGTAATTAGCAGTCTAAGCAATTGGAAAAGAAAAAGAAATTGTTTGTGAAGAATTTGTTGTTGTGTGTTGAGTGTTGAAAAATAAGACAGAAATTAAAAAGATTAAATTGCAGTAAATTGAGTTGAAGTGTTACCAATGGAAGGAATAATTGTAGTCAGGCACAGTCCCCTTTGTTCCCTACTTCTTCACTTAACTGGTTATCAAGTTTGATTGTTTCTGATTACTCAGAGAATAAATCTTTTCTAATTTAGCTAATCCCTAATCCCTTAGCGAACTAACCCTTTAACCTGAATCAAAACCTCAATCCCTTGGTGATTTCTATCAAGCTAAGCATTTAAAAGACTATATTATGAGGTTCTGCAATCACGCATCCCTATCCCTAGGCAATGCACAATTGTTATCTTACTCATGTCAGAAATTAGAACTCCAACATCCCTATTGCGAAACCTAACCCTCAGAACTTAAGTAGAATGGTCAATTCTAAATAAGAATAAAACAATAAACAATAGAGTAAAATAAAATAATCATGACAATCTCATTCACTAGCAATCAAATTACAGAGGAGTTCACATCAGTTCTTGGCCTAACCACAATACAAAGTTTAGCCGGACATAGGCGTCAAGAACACAAAAGCTGTTGATTGAGACATGATTCTGCAGTGAACCCTAGCCTTGATTCTATGTAAATTTGATTTCCAAAGGTGTTTTAAGCTCTTGAATCCTAATGAATGGTGTTTTTCTTCAGTTCAGAGACCTCCTTTTATAATTTCCTTGAAGATGGTTTAATTCCAGTAATAAGGACCCTTTTCCTCTGCATTTTCGAACTCAATCTTTTTAAATCAGGCAACAGCATCTTTGCCGCGTGGATCGCGCGGAATTCGGCACTGATTATGCGGATGACACGAGTTGGGATTGCCTTCAGACCTTCTGGCGCTGGTGGCGTGAGTTTCCGCGCTGATCGCGTGGATCGTTCGGCTTCCTAACGCTGTTTGCGTGAAAATCCACGCTGATCGTGTGGATGCTTCGAGTTGGAAAGCTGATCTTGAGCACTTGGTGCTGGTCTTGTGGCCTTCACGCTATCCGCGTGACTTATTCGAATTTGAAGCTTGGCAATTTCCATTGTGGCGTGAATTGCGCGGGATCTTCAGCTTGGTTTCCTTCTTCTTTTGGCTTGAAACTCCTCCTTTTTATCCTGAAATAAAGCTTTGGCAATGAAATGAGATCAATTTAGATATGAATGGCAATTAAGCTAATTCTAACCTATATTCCTAATTATTCAATTAAATTCTAACCTAAAACTAGCTTAAAACTAAGATGTGTTTGCAAAACATCAAATAATTCCCAGATTTGAAAGTTGTTGTCCCCAGCAATAGACAGAACTTCAAAGAATAAGCAGGGATCAATGATCAAACCAAACCACAATTTACAGTTCTAGAATCATCATGCTGAGTATGATCAAATTCACATCAAAGTTTGCCATGACACTTTCAATTCTGTCAATTATGAGAGTTAACTTGAGTGTTCCTCACAGAATGTGTTTGTTCCGCTCATCACTCAAGTGTATCAGGCTATGATAATCTCTTACTCAACATAGTCACGACACTACCATAAGCTTGAAGATATTCTCAACAGATGCAAGCACAACTTGATCAAAAGGTCTTTCCGGCTTGTAACTTGGTTGGGCTAAGGGTAGGAAAATTTTTGGAATAGTAGCTAATGAGGCTAGATCCAGTCCTTAAGTCCCGATCTTGTGGTCATCCATATTCCTTGTTCATCCTTTTCAAAACCTGGCAACTTTATTAAATAATTTATTCTTTATGGTAACTTAAACAAAACAATTAAAATCAGTCTCAGATCAAGATATTTTTTTTTAAATAAAGCAATCAAGTAAAACAAAATCAAGCAAACTAATACAGCTTCTCAGATTTCCAGCTGATAGGCTTATTGTTTTCCAACTGGACTTATTTATTTATTTTCTTAGCTTTCCATACCAATTGGAATCAACTTGTGTTCCTTCATGCCTTGATGGACAATTCCCTGTTTTCTACTGTCATGGACTTGTATCTTGCTTTCTTTAGCCTCAGAGAGGTTGGTCAATGTATATGGCTCTGATTTGGGTAAGTTGAAATGAAAAGCTCAGGCTCAAAGCGGTGACAAATGGAAAAATTTGAAGGTGAGTCAATTTGGCTCTGGTTTTCAGAAGAAGAAACTGCCTTAATCATGTCAAGTCACACCTGCATCCAGAGAAACAATTCAAGTTCTAGAGTACTTATGAAAATGGATTCTTTCAGAAGAAAATTTATCACTTTTTGGCTCAAACCTCACAGGTGTTAGACTCAAGCCAATCTCTGCTGACTTCGTTTCAAGCATCATTTCAACTTCAACATGCATATCACATACCAACAATCACAATTCCATTCATGTATCATGCAGTTCATGCTATGTTTCATTTCACACAAGCTTTCATCAGAGAATTTCTATCCATTACTGTGTCCATTCACTTTTTATTCTGAAAAATCTGATGTGCTGTTTTTATTTATTTATTTTTGAAAAATTTCTGTTAGACGTCATTTGTTCCTTGACTGTGATTTGCGAAATAATGCGTATGCGCGTCCATTCCCAGATTTAGAAATTGCTGTCCCCAGCAACAACAAATAAGGTCACAGCGCTTTGGAAAAATTTTCATCACTTCAGCATTATTTGGAATATCGCAACCACTGAAACATTAATCTAAATAGATTTTATGCCCAAAATTTGAATCAGAAACTGTACTATATATATATATATATATATATATGCAGAAATAAAAAAGTGCAGAATGTCAAAATGTCAAATGCATAATCCCAAAAATAAACAGAAAACAAAACATAAACAGGATACTCACTTACCTATGAGAACGATACATTGATTCCTATGAGAACGATACTCACTTACCTATTTTATTACTTGAAACGATTGGTGCACTTGCCGTAGTGTGCGATTTTCGCAACAAGTTTTTGGCGCCGTTGCTGGGGATTGGTTAACTGATTTTTTTCACAGTAATTTTAATCTTTGTGATTGAAATTTTTGTTACTAATCGCTTCTTGAAGTTTTATGCGAGGTTCAGTTAGTTCTGAGGATTTGCAGTTTGATCCAGAAATTGAAAGAATAGTCCGAAGGAGATTAGCTAAACAAAAGAGAAGAGAAGCTGAATATTTTGACTTTGATTCAATTCCTGAATTAGAGTTAGAAGCAGAGATGGCTGAACAGAGAAATAATCAGCCAAGACCAGGAGATGAACTTTTGGAGGATATTCTGGCTCCTATGTTCACAAGACCCAACTCCAGCATTGTGAGGCCACCAATACAAGCTAACCACTTTGATATAAACCCTTCATTGATAGCATTGGTGGAACGCAGTCAGTTTGGAGGAGAGGACTTTGAAGACCCACATGACTTCATTGATAGATTTCTCAGAATCTGTGACACTATCAGACACCAAGGGGTCTCAAATGATGCAATGAGATTAAGCCTATTCCCTTTTTCTGTTAAGGGAAATGCTTTGAGATGGCTGAATAGACAAACATCAAATAGCATCTCAACTTGGGAAGACTTAGTCTCAAGATTCTTTGCTGAATACTTTTCCATGGATAAATATAACCGGTTGGTGAATGAAATCACCAATTTCACTCAAAATGGAAGAGAATCCCTTTGTGCTGCGTGGAATAGATTCCAAGAGTTGATTAGGAGGTGTCCACAATATGATATGCCTGTAGGTAAGCAGGTACGTATATTCTTTAATGGTATGACTCCTGACACTCGTATGATTGTTAATGTTGCAGCAGGGGCTACTATAAGGTCCAAGACAGCAGCTCAGACATATGAGCTTATTAATTCTTTGGCCCGGAATGAAAACGAAAGCATAGCACATCAGCCAAAGAGAGAACCAATTCAGTTGTCCACTAATGATGATTGGCTTGCAGAGCAGAAAATTTTGGCACAACAGCTAGTTGATTGAAAAGATTGATAGATTGCAAGTTTCTGCAGCACAAGTGGCAGCTAGCCAACCACATGTTATCTGTGAGTACTGCCAAGGTGAGCATAAGTCTAATGTTTGCCCTATTCTTGTTGGAGCTGACCCTGTGCAGGTTAATGGCGTATGGAATGAGCAGAGGCAGCAACAGCCTTATCAGAGAAATTACAGCAATTTTGCTCCAGGAAACAACTATCAAAGGAAATTCCAAGGAGGTGGCCTAGACTACAAGTCCAATAACTACTTGCAGCCCCCTCCTACCCCTCCTATTCCCAACAAGGAGCCCTCTGAACTTGAAAAGGTAGTGTTGCAACAGTCAAAAGCAACAGCAGAATTTATAGCTGAAATAAGAGCTCACAGAACCAACCAAGATGCTTCCATTAGAAATCTGGAAAACCAGATTGGTCAACTTGCAAAACAGTTGGCTGAGAGACCACAAGGCCAGTTTCCAAGTGATACAATTGTAAACCCAAGGGAACATGCCAAGGTCATCACAACCAAAAGTTGTAAGGTATTGAGTACACCAGAAAGGCCTGAGGCAAGCAAAAAGGAAGCTGAGAAGAAAATTGCAGCAGTTGAACCAAAAGAAAAAGCTGCAGAAAAGTTGGATGAGCAGAATTTGGCACCTCAACCAAAGAAGTGGGATTTTTCTCGCTTTGAAAAGCCTCCATATCCGGTGCAAACCAAGCAACAATTGCAGAAGCAGCAATTTGCCAGGTTCTTAGACATGTTTAAGAAGTTGCACATTAATATACCATTTGCTGAGTCATTAGCTAATATGCATAACTATGCAAAATTCATGAAAGAACTTCTATCTAAGAAGCATAAGCTGCAAGATTGTGAAACCATAGCACTCACTGAGGAGTACAGTGCAATAATTCAAAGGAAACTTCCTCCTAAATTGAAGGATCCTGGAAGTTTTAACATCCCTATAGCCATAGGAAACATAAATGTAGGGAGAGCACTTTGTGACTTAGGGGCTAGTATAAATTTAATGCCATTATCTATGTGTAAGTCCCTAGGCATATCTAAACTTAAACCAACTAGAGTGTCCTTACAACTAGCAGATCGGTCTTTAAGAAAACCCTCCGGGGTAATTGAGGATGTTTTAGTGAAGGTAGATAAATTTATATTCCCTGCAGATTTTATTGTGCTGGACATGGAGGGAGAAGGTGAAATCCCTTTACTATTAGGAAGGTCTTTCTTGGCCACTGCTAGAGCTTTAATAGATGTTGAACAAGGAAAACTTGAGCTGAGATTAAATGATGAATCTGTTGTATTCAATGTGTTTGATGCCATGAAACATCCAGCTGATGAACATGATTGTTTTAGGCTAGATGTGTTGGATAGTGTTATTTGTGTAGGCATAGAAACAAGTATTGCAACAGCTGGAAAGGAAAAAGATGCAGGAATTGCAACAGCAGTTAATTATGCAGCAGAATATTCTGCAGCAACAGACCAGACAGCACCAAAGAATGCAGCAAAACCAGCAAGTGCAGCAGATGAGACTGCTACAGAATTTCAACATGCAGTAGCAGTATTTGCTGCAGAATCCAGCAATGCAGAATTTGTTGCAGAGCACGCAGCTGAACCGGTGCTAGAAAAGCTGGAGCAGAAGGAAGATGACATCCCAACCGGAGCACCTAAGGTTGAGCTGAAGGAATTGCCTGAACATCTGAAGTATGTCTTCCTAGGTGAGAATGAAACTTATCCAGTCATAATCAACAAAGGGATAGAATGGTTTGAGGAAGAAAAATTGCTCAAAGTACTTAAGGAGCACAAGTCAGCTATTGGTTGGTCTATTTCAGACCTCAAAGGTATAAATCCCTCCTTTTGTACTCATAAAATTCTAATGGAAAGTGATGTTAAACCGGTAAGGCAGCCGCAAAGAAGGCTCAATCCCACAATGAAAGAAGTTGTAAGAAAAGAGGTTGTTAAGCTTTTAGATGCAGGTATGATTTATCCAATTTCAGACACACCTTGGGTAAGTCTAGTTCAAACCGTTCCAAAGAAGGGAGGCATGACGATCATTCAAAATGACAACAATGACTTGATTCCCTCAAGAACCATCACGGGCTGGAGAATGTGTGTTGATTACCGAAGGCTTAATGATGCAACTAGAAAAGACCATTTTCCACTTTCATTCATGGACCAAATGCTTGAACGCTTGGCTGGTCATGACTACTATTGCTTCCTTGATTGTTACTCTGGGTATAACCAAATCCCAGTGGCACCGGAAGACCAAGAGAAGACAGCCTTCACATGTCCATTTGGGGTGTTCACCTACAGAAGAATGCCATTTGGGTTGTGTAATGCACCTGCAACTTTCCAGAGATGCATGCTTTCAATTTTCTCTGACATGGTAGAAAGAGGGCTTGAGGTATTTATGGATGATTTTTCTGTTTTTGGCCCTTGCTTTAATTCTTGCTTAACTAACTTAGCTAAAGTTCTAAAAAGATGTCAAGAGACTAATTTAGTATTGAACTGGGAAAAATGCCATTTCATGGTAAGGGAAGGCATAGTGCTAGGCCACAAAATATCTGAAATGGGAATTGAGGTAGATAGAGCTAAATTGTTATTAATTGAAAAATTACCTCCTCCTATTAATGTGAGTGGTGTTCGCAGCTTCTTAGGCCATGCAGGTTTTTACCGAAGATTTATCAAGGATTTCTCCAAGATCTCAAAGCCATTAAGCCAATTGCTGGAGAAAGACACTGAGTTCACATTTGATGATGCTTGTCTTGAAGCATTCAACACCTTGAAACAAAAACTCACCACTGCACCTGTTTTGATTGCCCCGGATTGGAGTTTACCTTTCGAATTAATGTGTGATGCTAGTGATTATGCAATAGGTGCAGTTTTAGGACAGCGGAAAGAAAAAACGTTTGCATGTAATTTATTATGCTAGTAAACTATTAAATGAGGCACAAGTAAATTATGCCACAACTGAAAAAGAGATGCTAGCTGTTGTTTATGCCCCTGATAAGTTTAGATCATACTTAGTAGGGTCTAAGGTGATTGTTTATACTGACCATGTAGCCCTGAAATTTTTGCTGCACAAACAAGATGCAAAGCCACGCTTGCTGCGTTGGATGTTATTGCTGTAGGAATTTGATCTTGAAATTAGAGACAAGGCTGGAGTGGAAAATAAAGTTGCAGACCACCTGTCTAGGATTCAGGAGAAGGACTTGCACGATGGACCAGAGATTGAAATCAATGAGTCTTTCCCGGATGAGCAAGTGCTTGCTATGCAAATCAGTCCATGGTTTGCTAGCATGGCCAATTACAAAGCTACTGGAATTATACTTGAAGAATTAAATTGGCAGCAGAGGAAGAAATTTCTGCATGATTCAAGACGGTATTTCTGGGATAACCCTTACTTATATTTTCAATGCACTGACAATGTTATCCGCAGATGTGTAGCTGAAAGTGACGTGCCGGATATTCTATGGCACTGTCATTCCTCTAATTATGGAGGACATTTTGGAGCAAACCGGACTGCACACAAAGTGCTGCAATGTGGCTACTACTGGCCAACATTATTCAGAGATTCCAAAAACTTTGTGATGCAATGTGATAATTGTCAAAGGACAGGCAATATTTCTCGCAGAGATGAGATGCCACTCAACAACATCCAAGAAGTTGAGTTGTTCGATGTATGGGGCATTGATTTCATGGGACCTTTCCCTAAGTCATTCTCCAATCAATACATCTTGGTTGTTGTAGATTATGTTTCCAAGTGGGTTGAGGCAGCAGCTTTACCTACCAATGATGCCAAGGTGGTGGTCTCATTCTTGAGAAAGAACATTTTCACCAGATTTGGAGTGCCAAGAGCCATCATAAGTGATGGGAGAACTCACTTTTGTAACAAGCAATTTGACAGCTTGTTAGCAAAATATGGAGTCAAGCACAAAGTGGCAACTCCTTATCACCCTCAAACAAGTGGTCAGGTAGAGATTTCCAACAGAGAATTGAAGCGCATACTTGAGAAAACTGTTGGAACATCAAGAAAGGACTGGTCTTAAAAGCTGGATGATGCTTTATGGGCATACATGACTGCACTTAAAACTCCTATAGGTATGTCTCCCTTTCAGCTTGTCTATGGTAAGGCTTGCCATCTTCCTATTGAACTTGAACATAAAGCCATCTGGGCAACCAAGTTTTTGAATTTTGAACTAACAAAAGCTCATGAAAAGAAGTTACTTCAATTGAATGAATTAGATGAGTTCAGGTTAGCGGCATATGAGAATGCCAAGAGTTACAAAGAGAAGACAAAGAAGTGGCATGACAACCAAATTAGTCCAAAGGAGTTCGTTCCTGGCCAACAAGTGCTGTTATATAACTCTCGCCTGCGACTCTTCCCAGGTAAGTTGAAATCACGTTGGTCTGGACCGTTCATGGTACGAGAAGTCTACCCCTATGGCACAGTGGCAATCTCACCTTTGGATAGTGATCGAGCTTTCAAAGTAAACAGTTATCGTTTGAAACATTATTTTGGAGGAGAGGTGGACAGAAGGTCAGCTTCTGTTCCACTCAATGCCACTGAAGTTTAAATGAAAGTAAGCGTCTAGCTTAAGACGTTAAACAAAGCACACTGGTAATGTACATAGCACTTTAAGTCTTGTTTAGGATTGCTAGCAGTAGATTTATTATTCTGCAGTTTTCCTTCTGCATATTCCATAGAAGTTACTTAGGTTCATGCATTAGTAATTAGGAATTCAATTTATTTCAAACTTTGATAGCTTAGGTCTATTCTTATACATGTTTCCATAATAGTTAAGTTAGGTAGCATTTTATTTAAGTCATATAAAAATTAAAAGCCAAAAAGCAAGAGAAAAAGGTTGTGCAAAAGATGTGGCGCGACTCACACCAGGCTCGGCGCGATCAGCGCCAAGCATTCGATCCATTCACGCTAATCGCGTGAAAGTCACGCGAACCGCGTGACATGCTCGTATTAACAGCTCCTTCTGCATAAAATGGCGCGACCCGCGCCAGGTATGGCGCTACCAGCGCCAAAGCCACGAATTGACCACGCTAATAGTGTGGATCCCGCGCAAATAGCGCGAGTTACTCGAGCCATGGACCTATTTCTGCGTTAAATGACGCGAATAGCGTGAGGAATGGCGCCGGTAGCGCGCTGGTTATTCGAGCCTGAGGGTCCTTTCAGTGCTACTTCACGTGGATCGCGTGCGATCCCGCGCGGATAATTCGAATCAAAAGCCCTTCCAGTACCCTATGACGCGATTCGTGCCATACTCCGCGCTAACCGCGCGGCATCGCGGAAACTGTTTTTATTTTGAATTTTCTCTTCGCGCCTCACCATTCTCATCTCCCCTAAAACTCCTCCCTAATTTTCGCCCCCACCCAAGCACTGCCATTAACCACCCTAGACCACATTCTCAACCACCATCAACCTTTAAAAGCCCCAATCACTCTTTTTCCTTCTCATTTTCTCTCAAACCCGCACTCTCTTCTGCTCTCAATTCCTCTTCACTCTAAAATTCTGCTGCATTTGCACACAAGCAACCAAAAGCCTTAAATAGCATAATGGCAGAAGATAAGGTAAATTTCTGAACTGATATTGCTTTGTAGTGGATACACATTGTGTTCATAAGCATTAGGAACCAATTCTTTTTTTTTTTTTTGACTTAGGGCCATGCACCATTTGATTGATGAACTTCATGCCAAACCTTAGGGTAGAAAACCAAAATGTGGTGGATCTCTCTGACTAGTTGTTATTGATTTTGTTCAATTGGGAATGTGACATGATCAAAATAGGCATAGTACATTGAAATGATTATATGCCCACTAAGTGTTTGTCTAAATGCCTGAATGAGAAAATAGATTGAACCATGGTAAAGTTTGGATTGATTATAGGAATGTGCATTAATTCTTTCAATTATTTCAATGTTATGATATGAATAAAGTTTAGATGCAGTGATTTGCTTTTAGAAAGGTATGATTGCATGGAACACGACATGTGTTGGAATTAGCAACTTGATTGGATGACCAAAATGCCGCATGTTGTGAACACTTTGTATGAATGAATGGTTTCAGATTTTAGTTTTGATATAAACCATATAATTGCTTTGTGGATTACTTGAATGCATTACACTTTGCATTTGCTTGTTATGAATCCGTGACTTTGAACATAAATCTGGAATGATCAAGCTTGT
>PYAF01002716.1:43695-56125 GCA_007407185.1 Glycine tomentella | reverse complement strand
AAGGATGCTGCAACTCCCATGGCTACATCAACATATCTTGATTCAGATGAAAGTGGAAAGAAAGTTGATGAGTCTAGGTTCAGAGGAATGATTGGATCCTTGCTCTACTTAACAGCAAGTAGACCTGATATAATGCTAAGTGTTTGCTTATGTGCTAGATATCAAGCAAATCCCAAAGAGTCTCATCTTACTGCTGTCAAAAGGATCCTTAAATATCTCGAAGCTACATCTAGAGCTGGTCTTTGGTATCAAAAGGTGCTTCTATCAATATTGTTGGATATTCTGATTCTGATTTTGCAGGTTGCAAATTAGATAGAAAAAGCACAAGTGGCACTTGTCATCTTCTAGGAAGTTCATTAATCTCATGGCACTACAAGAAGCAATCTTGTGTTGCATTATCTACCGCTGAAGCTAAATACATCTTAGCTGGAAGTTGTTGTGCACAAAGCTTGTGGCTAAGACAACAAATGCAAGATTATGGAGTAGAACTGAATGAAATTCCATTGCTATGTGACAATACAAGTGCTATAAACATATCAAAGAATCCAATAATGCACTCAAGGACAAAGCATATTGAGATCAGACATTATTTCCTCAGAGATCAGGTTCAAAAAGGTAACATAAAGGTAGAATTCATTGACACCAATAATCAACTTGCTGATATTTTCACAAAACCATTATCAAGGGATAGATTTTATACACTTAGGAATATGCTAGGGATTCTTGATGAAAGTAACATTATCTAGCTTGCTCTATATGTGTTTTGTGTGTTGAATTAAAGCCATATATGTCTCAAAATGAATGATTACTTAGAACATTGCAAAAAGCTGCTAAATGCCCTATAACTAAAGAGAGAACTTATGTTAAAATACTCCAAGACCACTTTTATTAAAACTATTAGCTCAATTACAATCAGAATTCCTATTTCTCCCTCTTTTGTCATAAGCAAAAATGGATTTCAAAATAGAAAGATTGAAAGACATCACTGTTAGTCCTAAGCAAGTGATGGTGGAGGTTGAGGAGGTGGTTGTATAGGGACAAAGGGTGGTGGTGGAGGGTCTAGAGACGCAGGTGCATGCAATGGTTGAGGTACTGGTGCAGGTTTAACATATGAGCCTATTAAAAGTTCGAAAGAAGAACTGGGTGGTAATGGCATTCTGCACGGAGAGCCTGAATTGCTCATTCCTTTGACATTGTTGTTTAGTGAAAGATTCCATGGCTTGTCTGATCATATCTTGTGCGTGATCTCTGGTGACAGTGGCGAGTTATGCATAGTTGAGAGGAGGGAGACAGAACTAGTAGAGTAAACTATGATAACATCATGCTCGCCCATATCTTTAGAAGTAGCCTTGTTTGATGTTGTAGACTGCTTGTACGCAGGTTCTAGAACAATGTGTTCAACTTCATCATCCATAGCTATATTGGATCCTCAGAAGTTTCGTCCAAGACATTGATCATTTTGGAGAAATAGAAATAAAGTAATTTTTCATTTTTTGTTTTCTATAAAAAAAATAGCACATTTAAGATAAAGAATAATATATTTTTCTTTATTTTGAGTTGAGTAAAAAAAATCTCTTGTTATTTAAGTTGTGGTGTCATCCACAGCTTTAGCAGATGAAGAAGAAGATAATTACTTGAATTAATTAGAGATATTATTTGTTTATAATTTCTTATGATTATCTCTTTAATTAAACCTAGCTACGATTCTATAAATAGGAGGCTAGGCATTCATTGTAAAGGTGTAGAAGTCCCGAGCAGTTCTTAGAATTCTATTTTAGACTTCCACACTAGACGCCTCCATTATTCCATTAGACACTCTAGGTTTCATTGTATTATTTTTAGGAGTTCAATTCCTTCCACCTAGGAATGGAAAGGATGAACCTTGTTTCGCTTTAATTCTATCAATTCAATACTGCATCTTGACTTCTTTATTTGTTTTCGTACTTAATTCTTTTATTTGATTGGTTATCTTATAGATGAATTCAAGAATTGACTTGCACTTTGGCGATCCTTGTTAAAACATGAACATGAATCAAGTACTTAATTGAGACTATCTCTAGGGATAAAATAATCTTGGTTAAGCTTCACTAATTGTCTACCACTAATGTTGATTGCTTGTGTCAATATATCCAAGGGATTGGGTATCGAGAAAGTAGTTTAGAATTTGCAACCATGCGAGATCTAGGGTAGAATACATTAACAAATTGGGGATGAGAAAGAGAGATGAGTAAAGAATTGTGAAGTTACAATGGATTGAGTGAATTCCAAGTCCAAACCTAAACATTCATTCATCAAGATCAACGTCACCATGCAAGTCTAGTATTTCTATCTTTACTTATTTACTTTATTGTCATTTAATTTTATTGAAATTTATTTTATGCTATTTATTTCGAGACAATCACAAAACAAAAAATACAAAAATCATCTGATACTATATCATGATTGGGTTACACTTGACCTATAATTAAATTTAAATGTGAAATAAAACCCTAACAATGCTGCTTTGAGAGCTCTTTTTATCTTTGGCTTTTTAGGACTACGCCACGCTTGAGTGCAGGATACCTCTATTGATGGTCTAACTCGTTGTTGAGTTCTAGGTGTGAGACAATGAAGAGACATCTTTAAAATGTTGGGTTGCATTGGATGAGTCCATTGATGAGGAGAAAGATGAACTATGGAATTTGATGGTAGAGCCTTAAAGGCCTTAGATGGAGTGTTCTAATAGTCTTGTTGCATCTAGACGCGTGCTTGGATAGTGATGGTTTCCCTTGCAACAAGTTTAGAAAACATATACTTAGAATAAGGGATCTTAGATGTAGGATTACCGTTAATGAATGCCAAAGGAAACCTCTAAGCATCTGTTAAGGGTTCCCTTGGAGCAACCCTTCTGAATATATCCAAATTAAGAGATTATAGAGGTGGAGGTGGATGCGGTTGACTGGATGGAGCATGTTTACAAAATGGAGAGATAAAAGTATCATTTGTGGACTCACTATTTGATGATGAATAGGTTGGATCATTATTATTTCCAATATAGGAAACTACCTATTCCTTGTCACCAATGCAGGCCTTGGTCGTCCTCATTTTAATATGTCTTGGAATAGCAAAGGGGATGACAGATGCCCATGGTTCAGAGACCGGTTGGACTTTCTTAGTCCTTTTTGGTGTAGGGGCAACTACAGCAATTGCTTTCCTCTTATGCTGGGCTACTTGAACTAGGCCTTCATCATCTTCATCAGTCTCACTTAGATCTTTATACCTTTATGGGACTAAGGTCGCGGCCGGAGGACGCACAAGGCGGCCGTAGCAGTTTCATGTATTCTCTTCGTCCTATACTCCTTGGCAAGAAACTCCTCTTCTCATTCATCCTTTTGTGATTTTTTTCTGGTCTTCTTTTTTTTTTGTTGCTTAGCCATAATTCTGAATCGTTCTGTGAAAATATAGTGAACACTTATGCAAATAAACAAGAGGGGGATGAATTGGTTTTACCTCAGTTTTTAAAACTTCATTTCAAAATTGCTACAGTGGAAGACTTTCAAGAAGGATCGTATCTTTAAAAACAATTATGAAAACAATTTTCTTCACCTTTTATTTCACAAATCCTTTTTCCTTAAACAAAAACTTCACCTTAACCAATCAAACCACTTTAGTGATGTGACCAAATCTTGTAATATGAACAAAAACTTAATACTTCAAGAACAATATGAAGATAAACAGAAATATTCAAACACACGAGAGTTATATTGGTTCACTTCTCAACCCCGGAGGCTACATATAGTTTCCTGCTAATCAAACCTTGATTAAAGTTTCACTATAACAAATATAATATCTTTACAAGCTTACAATGATCTCTTTTACCCTCCCTAGGTAAAATTCAAAATCTAAACCTATAGACTTTTCAAAAGATCTAGAACCAGAGATCCCCTCTCTGTTCTTCCCTCTAGAAACCTATCTAGAAAAGCTTTAAAGATTACAATTTGTTATATGAACATTCAACAACAAATACAACACAAATATCAACAATAACCAAGCTTATAGTTCAAGAAAGATATCACCTCTCATTCCTCAGTGAATTCAATAAAATGAATGATCTAACTAGACTGAGAATGTATGCAAATGATCTTTCTTGATGACTTCTTTAATCAGAAAGCTTGAATAAAACTTTGCATCATATAGACAATGACTTCATAACATGACAAACTCCATGACTCTTAGAATCTTTTGATTTTCTAATCTCCCTCTTCCTTTGTGTTTTATGAACTCTTGAAAGTGATTTTCTAAGTGCTTGTACGAAAACTTCACAAAGTATATCTTTTTTTTTAAACTCAGTGCAAGCTCTTCTATTTATAAAAAAACAGACATAACTAACTGTAATCGATTATTTCGTTAATGTAATCGATTATTTTAACTGATACTCCAAGAAAATTTCATCACTGAGTAAATATTTATAAATCTGAAGTAACAAATAATAAGATTACAAACTGACACTGGTTCTATTACATAATACAAATAAATGGAACACTCGGTAACAAAAGAATACATCTCCAAACATAACATTTTCAAATAACACATCTTCAAACAAAATCCTATTCTTGTAGACAGCTAATAGTCTCTATTTGCTGTTCATCTGCTCGCCCGAATAAAATCGAGGTCATAGTAGGTGTCAACCACAGACACAAAATACAAGATAAGTTTATGATAAACATAATTTAATCAACAAAATATATTCAATATGCAGATATTCATAACAACATCCTCAAAGATGCATGATTATCTTAAACTCTTATCATGTGGTACCAGTAGTCAAGATAACCCTATCCCAGTGGCACAGAACTGAAATGATCAGTCAGGGTCTCACAGTGTTGCAATAGGATTCTCACCCACACTCATGTGATCATCATGGGTGGCATGATTTCCCCACTACCAAGTCACCCCCAGCTCAGACTTCTCTTATCAGAACGCTCGAACTCAGTTTGTGCAGCTATCTGACACACCTCCTCTCTAAGGCAACTCTTATACACACCTCCTCTCTGAGGCAACTCTTTATACACACCTCCATTCTGAGGCAACTCTTTATACACACCTGCACTCTGAGGCAACTCTTATGAGACACATGAGACTTACACATAACTCATTCATTTTATTTTCAACATCAGTTTTCAATCTTTGTCTCATATATTTTATTCAGAAATTCATCATAAATCAAGTACAGAACTCAGCTTGTTATTCAAGTACATAACATATCATTCATGTATAGAAATTCATAGAAACACTCAACAACACATGAAACTTCATTCAAGCACTCAATCATATAACTATAACTTAAGTCCAACAATTTCTCAAATACAAGTCATACTACACAGAACTTCAAACACTTATTCAAACACAAACAATACTTAAACTATCTTTATCATAAAACTTCCCTATACATACCTTATAACCTCTTTGTAAGCTTGTTTATCTCTTCCTAATATGCTAGCTCTTCTACACATGATTTCTTCAAGAAAGTGGGGTCTTTTTCCTACTTGATTTAGGATTTGAAAAGGAAAGGATGAAAGTGAAATGAAAGAGATGGAAGAAGAGTGATTCATGTGAATGTTGGTAGAAAGGAAGCTTGGAAAATGACTTCCACTTAATCCCCACTTCCCTTTATATAGAGCTTTGGAAAATGATATAATATTCAAGGACATAATTGCCCTTCATAACTAGTTACATTCATTTAGTTCCATTCTAACTTAGTTTCTTCTTATTCCATTAGATTCCAACTAAATTTATTATTACTCATTTACTTTATAAAACAAATCTTTCAAGTTATCATGTTGCCTTTACAAGTGTCCCACCACTTAGCATGATCTTGAAGTTTCCTCCTTCTTTTACATTCTTCACGTGGCCACTAGAGAAAGGAAGAGAAATTTTGCTTCATTTCATGTTACTTTATCTATATATATATATATATATATGTCATTTTTGATGATGAAGAATCCAATTCCCATATGGCTTTACACATGGCATTTTCTAGTAGGAAGTCAAGTTTGATTTGAACTCTTCTACCTAAAGATAATATTGAATAATAGAACTCTAGAGATTTCCAGAAACTGACTTCAAATATAAATAGTTCACAAGCAGTCTATACAGAGTGTTACACAGACCCTATATACAAGACTGCTCTTATCTTAATTCTGATTGGTCCATACCATTTCTGACCATCAAAATTACTAAATCATTTTATTAAATAAGACTATACATCCTATAATTAAGAGAAAATTCCATAGATTCTATTTATTATTTTTTTTTCATATTTTTTAATGCTTGAATTTTTTTGAATAAAGTTTCAAAGTTATTACCTTATAAAATTCATAGAAATTCTATTCTAGGGTTTTCTGAGACAAAGTATTTTGATAACCTGCCATCTAAGAGTATTCTGTAATTTCATCAAGTTTTTACAAAATCTCTAAGGATGTTTAAGCAATTTTAGCCTTAAGGATATTATGGTAATTTTGTCATTCATCTTGGGGGTATTATAGTCATTTTCAAAATATCCAAGGGTATTTGTGTAATTTTAAACTTAAGGGTATTTTTGTAATTTCTGCTTTAAGGGAAGGGTAATGTGGTCATTTCTCTTCAAACATTTTTGTGATATCTCTAATTAATATTTTGCCCAAATAACTTAAATATAGATCAATCAAGTCTCACATAACCTAACACTCATATCAAATAGTTGCGCAATAAACATTTTGACCATACATTTGCAGTTATTGAAATTTTAGGGTGTTATAGACTATGTAATCGATTACCACATTTGATAATCGACTAATGCAGCAAAACATGTTAAGCACAAGCATATGATGTAATCGATTACTAACCTTGGTAATCTATTAAGACAAAAAGGTGATATTTTCTGTTTAGCCTATGTAATCGATTACGACTTGTTGGTAATCGATTAAAATGTTCGTCAAGGTAGTTTATATGTAAACGTAGGTAAAATAATCGATTAATTTGATACGTAATTGATTACGTTGTTATTGAAAAGTTTTCCAGAATAACTAAGAACAAAATAATCGATTCTTACCTTAATGTAATCGATTAAATCAGTAGAAAACTTATTTTCCAAAAACCTTTGATTTAAATCAAAAACTTAAACAATTTATCAAAGCCTTGTGAATTCTATTACTCAAACTAATTGATTTAATGAATGATGTGAATGCAATGCACTTGGATCACCAGAAATGCTTCTTCCTTTTACATTTAATCACAAATTAATCTTCAAGGCTTCAAGGCATGTTGAAAGTGTTGAAAGCTCAAAACTAAGCTTGATTCTTTGTTCATTCTTCAAATGACGCCTTTGAAACCAACAATCTCCCTCTTTTTGGCTTTAAACATGCCAAATCTTCAGTTGATTAACACTAAGGCTTGGAGTTAATTATTGAATCAATTTGAAGAACCTTGAGCTTTGCAAACCTGAAAATTTTCAATCCCTTTGCCAAGAACAAGTGTTAAAAGGATTTGTGATTCAAGTAGCATTCAATTACAAGTCATATATATTGATTAGATTCCTTTTAACATCATAGATCCCCTTAAATCTCAGCATCCATTTAGTTGAAAATTTTGGGCAAAAATGAAACAAAAAACAGGGGCAAACAGAGCATAGTATAGAACATACTTAATCAATCAATGCTCCCCCTTAATTAATCATTTCTCCCCCTATTTAGCTTGTTAAAAGTCAAAAACATTAAAGGCACAACGGATAATGAAATGGAATTGTTCATATTAAGCAAAAGGGAGCCATTACATAGTGAAACTTAAAATAACCATAGTTCAAATACATAAAAATAAAAATAAAAACTAAAAGCAAACTACATAATCCTAGAATTCTACAGAAGCATTATCATTCATGTTTGCTTCTATGGTATCTAGCCTATCCCTGATGTCTTCTAAAGCCTCATGTGTTTTAGCTTTGCAGTCCTCTTGCATCTTGAGCATAGAGTCCATTTTGTCCAGCATCAAGGACTCAAACTGGGAATAGAGAGGCTGTTGTTGATTCCTTCCTTCATCTTCTGAGTCAGCCACTTGTTGTCCTTCAATATCAACAGCAGCAGCAGCAGGAGGGGCTTAACCAGCCATTATCCAACCATCAGGGGTCTTTCTCAACCCCATTTTGGTGAGATGCTTCTCCTTAATCAAACTGTTGGAGGAGTTGGTGTTATCAACCACTTCATTTTCAACATCAATGTTGAAGTGGTCAATGAACCTAGACATCAGCACTGGGTAGGGAAAAGGATAGTTGACTAACCTTTTTTATTTCAGCATTATTTCTTCAAAGATAAGTACCCAATTCATGGGTATGTTGTTCTTCAAGCCATAGACCAATTGAAGGTCTTCATCTGTTGCTTGGGCATGATTGGTAGCCCTTGGAGTGACTACATATGTGATGATGTAATGGAGGAGTCTATCCTCAGGAGTCATAGGTCCAGTACCCAGTCTATGCCTAAGTTGCATATTTGGATCATGCAACATCTCCCTATATGTGTCCATTTTACTGTACCCATTTGGTTCATCATCAAACTTCCTAGCACCCTCACAGATGACACCAACCACAGACTCCCATACTTCAGGGGTAATCTCCACTTTACACCCTTGACTTTGGAGACCATGTTCCCTTGCATGGACCCTTTGGCACAGGTGTAAAACACCATCACCAAATCAGGGTAGAATGTACCCTTCATCTCCAAAAATCTTCTAAACCCTTGGGCTTCAAAGTAGGCTGGGAATTGGAAACCCTCTCTTATAAACCAATCTAACTCAAGGTACTTAGGAGAGGCAATGGGTTTGGTAGCATTGAACTGTAAATAGTTCATCTTGGCAGACTCTGTGGAGAACCACAAATCAAGTCTGTTGGGGGGTTGCGGTGGAGGTGGGTTGGATGAAGATTCACCCACTATTCTCTTAGAGGACCTAGCATGTTTTGGTGTGGGGTTTGACATGGTTTTAGAGTGATGGTTTGGACACAAGAAAGTACAGAAACTCAGAAATATCAGAGGAAGGAGATAGACAATGGTGCAGATTTTTCATTGAAGCAATGCACTATTTATGGCCAGAATTAAGGCTCCTAACGTCCATATTTTTTAAAAAAATAGTTGTTGGTGACAGTTAAGGCACTTCAGTGGCCTTGGATTTCCTTTGGATTTTGTTGGGCAGTTACATTTTCAGAGAACAAACTGTCAGAACACGTTCAACAACATAAATAATCGATTATTTCCTTAAGTAATAGATTATTTTGGCAACTTTGGGACACAAAAATTGCACGTGGTAATCGATTATCCCGTGTGGTAAACAATTATTTCCCTACCAATTAGAGGTAGAAGATGACGTGTAATCAATTATATGCTAATGTAATCGATTATATCATAGATTTGGGATTTTATCAAGTATTAGAACTTTGTGTAATCGATTATCCCGAGTGATAATCGATTATTCCAGGAGGGTTAAAACTTCAAAGCACATGTGTAATCGATTACCTACTTGTAGTAATCGATTATTTCAGGAGATACTTTAAAATGGAAAATGGATTTTATTCAATGTAATCGATTATCTCGTGGTGTAATAGATTATTCCAGAGGGAATCAAATTTTAAAATACAAAGAATAATCGATTATCGGATCAATGTAATCGATTACTTGAGCACAACTTGCACAAATAATGTGACTTTTAATGAATTTAATCGATTAACCTGTGGTGTAATCGATTATTACAGTAAATATATCAGAAACAGAGCATTTTTGCATATCAATTCGAATTTCAACCAATTCAATGATAAATGCAGCAGTGAGGCTTCAAATGGTCAAGGAAAAGCATACTTTAAACAAGCTAGCATATATTATTTTCATCAAGAATACCTAGCATGTTTCTAAGTGCATAAAATCTATCCTTTGGTTTAGTGAATATGTCAGCAAGTTGATTATGGGTATCAATGAACTTAACCTTGATGTTACCTTTCTGCACATGGTCTCTTATGAAGTGATGTCTAATTTCAATGTGCTTGGTCCTTGAGTGCATGACAGGATTATTTGAAATATTTATTGCACTTTTGTTGTCACAAAGTAGTGGTATCTCCTTAAGATCAACTCCATAATCTTGCAATTGTTGTTTAAGCCATAGGCTTTGTGCACAGCAACTCCCAGCTGAGATATATTCAGCTTCAGCAGTTGACAAAGCCACACAAACTTGTTTCTTGCAATGCCATGATTTCCACTTGTGCTTTTCCTATTAAGTTTACATCCTACAAAATCAGAATCAGAATATCCAATAATAGCGCTTTTGCAGAAAGAACGACTTTAATCGATTATTTTGAATCAAATAATTGATTATTTGTTCATATCAGGCTGGAAGCTGATTCATGAACAAAGTAATCGATGATTTTACCGAATAATCGATTATCACAGGAACTCCCACTTCCATGTAATCGGTTACAAGACGAAATAATTGATTATCACAGGAACTCCCACTTCCATGTAATCGATTACAGGACGGAATAATCGATTACAACAGAGCTATTTACAAATCTAACATTTATACAAAGTATTTAATCGATTACAGACTACTCGTAATCAATTACAACAGATAAGCTCAATATTTTGTAGCCTTCTTCATGATTCTCCAAGAGATATTTATAGGCTGGATTGTATATGATCTTGGAGTGTTTGAGCCCTAGCCCTTGTCATTGGCTCTTTAATCACCAAAGGAAGTGCTTCCATGTGTAATTCCAAGTCTTCCTTCACTTGCCTTGGTTTTAGGATTGCATCATCCCCTCTTTCTTGAAAAGAACTTGTCCTCAAGTTTATTTCTTCATTTGGACATCTTTCACATTCTTTGGAGTTGGCCACTCCATGATAGCTTTCACTTTCTCTTGATCCACTTGGACACCTACTACAAAACCTAGAAATACAACTTGTGAAGTGCAAAAAGAACATTTATCAATTGCTCCATACAATGTTTCCTTCTTTAGCACCTCTAAAACATCTTTGACATGAATCAAATGATCATCCAAATTAGCACTATAAACAAGAATGTCATCAAAATATACTACCAGAAATTTACCTATGAAGTGTCTAAGAACATGATTCATAAGTCTCATAAAAGTACTAGGTGCATTAATTAAACCAAAAGGCATAACTAACCATTCATAAAGTCCAAATTTTGTTTTGAAATCCGTTTTCCATTCATCCCCTTCCCTCATCCTTATGGTGATGTTATTGATTGCCCTACAATTCGTACACATCCTCCAAGTCGCCTCCTTCTTAGGCATAAGAATGATAGGCATAGCACAAGGGCTCATGCTCTCACGAATCCTTCCTTTCTCAAGTAACTGTTAGTATATGGATGTCCTAGAGACAATCTTTTCATTAGATTAGGACATACATGTATTTTTCATATTGTCATGAATAAACTATAAGCGTTCTTTATCCTGTTTCATATTCTGTCTCAATATCATTATTAATATATGAGTAACTGGATAAAACCCTTGGAATAGAATAGGTATCTCTTGAATATCAGTGATGGGATCACGATCATGAGGATTCAAGGATGCCAGATGTCTACTCCTAAATTTTAAGTTCCTAGTCTAGAGACATTGAGAATAGGGATCAGCAATCTCGGGTAAGACTAGCACGACTTATCTACTTGTATGCAGATACAAGGTAAAGACCTCATGAGCTATAGACATGGAGATGTCTTAGCTAAAGTCGTGGGTGAAACTATAAGGGTATAACTCGCACTGAACAGACCCACAAAGAGACTCTATGAGGAAATCTCACAGATAGTATCATTAGAATAGTCTCTTATTATTTGGGTGTGTCTTTTCTTAGACCAGAAGTATAATAACCTGGTTTCTAAAAAAAAGATTAAATAAATAAAATAATAATATTTTACTGTAGCTATACTGTAGCATGGAGCTGATAGCGTGGGATGCGGCGCCAGTAGCGTGAAATTGCACCAGAAGGCCATTTCTTGCAGTCTGATGGCGCGGATAGCGCTAGTTTGGCGCGATTAGTGCCACAGACGCACCCAGTTGGCGCGGTTAGCGCCGTAGTGGCACGATTAGCGCCATAAGTGCCCAGGAAGCTTTTAGTTGCGCTAATTTGGCGCGAATAGCGCCATATATGGCGCGATTAGCACGGAAACATTGGTAGAACCAGTATTTAAAGGCCATTTTACGAAATTTTGGCCCAAAAATCTTGGTTTCTCCTTCCCCACGACCCCAACCTCCATTGATGCATGCTCCAAGCTTCCTTAGACCCCTTTTCTTGGCCTAAACACCTCTCTAAGACCTTTGAGTGTGAGAGGAACCTTTGGGAAAGCTTAATCCTTCATTTCTGCTCTTGAAAAACCCCTTTTGAGTGAGAGGTGGAATCTCAGAGGAGAAACTCAGAGAACT
>PYAF01002716.1:24545-41895 GCA_007407185.1 Glycine tomentella | reverse complement strand
ACCCTATAGAGGGTTATATGGTCTTCAGGCCATTTCATTTTGGTATATTTTGATGTACCCTCGAGCATGAGGGAAGTTATTTTGTAGAACCAGTGATTGGTTCGGACTTTGTGGATGTATATAACTTGTGTATATACTAGAAATACTTCTCCTCCTGAATATGTTGTGATTAGAGTTACCTGCCTATATGATATGAGCTAAGTAAATGGAACTGGATCAGCAGGGGCATGTTCTATTTTGAAATATTGCATGTGTTATGCTTTTGCTATGATGTTGAAATTGGGTATGAATATTAGTATACAAATAAACCATACATAATTAATCAAGAAAATTGATCCAATCGCTTCCGCCTTGTTTTAAACTGTGGTTTTATGCGTGATTCTGATATTATTAATGATAATACACCGGGTGCACATGGGGTGTTACAAGAAGTTTTCACCTAGACTGTGTTCTGGAAGACATGCTTTGATTGTATACCTGGTCTACCTAAAACATGGAGACACATAGGTATACCTTTGGACATGTCCTGAAAGAACACGAGCCTAGGGTGACTAGCTGAAGGAATTCATCAAATCTCTGTGAGAGATTAGGTTATCTGTAAATCGGAGAAATCAGGATGACATTTACGGGACTCTGGAATCTATGCATAGTAAAAGAAATCATGAGATGATTTGCCTTTAGAGTCAGTAAAATTGGAGACTCCCTATTTCGTATTAAAGCTTACCCTAGATCGCAAGGGCTGATACGTTTCCTTACCCTAGGTTTTATGGGAAGGTAACCGAGACGAAAGGAAATACATACGGAAACCAAATAGATTTAATAGGATGATCTTGTCATTTACCTAACTAGTTCTGGGGCAACAAAGCATTGCTAGTGCTCTGTGTTGCCATTAAAGGGGTAGTGGCCTTGTTGGGCCCAAACTCGTTTATGTCAGTGGCTATGTTAGGCCTAATGGATCACACACTAACACTTTATTGTCATGACATTATAGCATTAAAGGTTTTGGGCCTAATAATGGTTGTTGGCCCAAGAAAGAGTTTGGATACTTATCTTAAAGAGAGAGGGGCGCATAAATGGACTTGGATAGTCCAAGACATTATTAATTAATTTAAATAGTTAAATTAATTATCTAATATTTAAATTTGATAATTTAAATTTTGAATTTAATTATGAATTAACTATAGTAGTTAGTTTCATATCAAAAGGAGAAGATAAGAGCTAGATTTGAATTTGAAGTCAACTAGCATCTTATCATGATCATGTCCTAGATTTTAGGAAGAAGTTTGAGGGCTGATTAAGGGCTTATCATGCGGCTGGATATTTGATTATTATTTGGAAAAATAAATACCAAGTAATTGACTTGGTCTTAGGAGGATATGATAGGAGGTTGTTGGCAATTTTTGAAATGCAACAACTCTATCTTTTCTTCACGTGTGGGATGCTTCACAATCAGAGTTTTTGGTTAAAAATCTGAATCAAACTCTTCTATAAAATATACTCTTGTGATCATAGTTCTCTAATAGTTTTTTTTTTTTTTAGAAAAACCCTATCTACATTCCTCCACTTTCACGTGCCCCTTTGTGTGAGTTTTGACTTAAAATTCAGCCACCATTATCATCTATTGGTGAGCCTCTTAGATAAGTAAAAAACACTTTAAAATCTAACCATCTTCCTCTCCATTGGTATGCCTAGCCTGCCTCCTTTGGTGTTTGTTGGTGGCATTCAAGAAGTGTTCTTGAGTCTTGACAAGAAGTGGTGTGGATCAACATTAGAGGGCTTGTATCTTTAACCCTATCCTTGATCATCAAATTTCGAATATAAACAAGGTAACATCTATGTCCTAAAGAATGATTCTTGTATGGTATGTGTGTTTACGCTTGAAAAAATATGTTTTCTCACATGCCTTCGGGCTTCAAGGCCCTATCTTTCAGTAACTTCTCCACTTGGCTTTGAATCTCCTTTGCTTCCATTGGTGAAGTCTTGTTGGCTGGCCTATTAGGAAGTGAGCAACCCATAATCAAATCTATCGATTGCTCTATACCTCTTAAAGGAGGTAAGCCATTTGGAATTTCCTTTGGAAAAACATCTTGATACTCTTCGAAAAGAGATTGCATAGCTTTGGGCAACCTTTCACCTTGCTTTTCAACATGTAAACAAAGAGAGTTAGGAAGCATATAATAAAGAGGTTGTTGAGCCAATAACACTCTCTTCACTTGCTTTTCACTCAAAAAGAAGCTCTCTTTTATCTCATGAATTTTTTTTACTATTTTCTTTTTCCTTTCTTTTTTTCTCACTAGATTTTCCTTTTTGTACAACACTTTTTTTTTCTTTTCAAGTGCAGTAATTTTTTTAACTCTTTTATTCTCTTTTCTTTCATCTTTATTTGATCTTCACACACTTGTCTAGGAGTCAATGGTCTCAAAATAATTTTCTTGCCTTTATGCTCAAACTCAAAAGTATTTTCCTTGCCATCATGTACAACTTTCCTATCATATTGCCAAGGCCTACCAAGACGAATATATCCAGCCTCCATAGGAACAATATCACAAAGAACATTATCATGATAAGCATTAATAGAAAAAGGAATGAGCACTTGAGAATTTACCACCACTTCTCCACTTTCACTAAGCCATTGTAACTTGTATGGCTTTGGATGTTTTGTGGTTGGCAATTGTAATTTCTCCACAATTCTTGTACTAGCTACATTAGGACAACTCCCACCATCAATGATGAGTGAACATACTTTGTCCCTAGCCAAGCATCTTGTGTGAAAAATATTTTCTCTTTGATTCTCCTCTTTATCTAGGCAAAAATTACTCAAAATTCTTATAACCATCAAAAGATCTCCGTCTTCGGCCTCCACAAGTGTAAGTGCCTTTTCTTTCTCACTTGAAGAACTAGATGCATAACTTGAAGATTCACTTGTAACATTCCCATCTTCTAGCAAAATTATAGTTCTTTTATTAGGACATTGGGAAGCAATATGTCCTCTTCCTAGACACTTGAAGCATTTGATGCTTCTCGTTTTTGTTGGAGTTAATTGTTCAATCTTTTTACTTGGTTTTTCTACCTTCTCTTCTCTTCTTTTTAACTTGAAAACTCTCCCATTTTGGCTTATCTGATAAGTGCCACATTTCAGTTAAAATCGTAATTCAAATGATGGCACTTATCTTTTGATTTCATTAACTTGCTTAGAAAATTGCCCTAAACCTAGTTAAAAAGCATCTAGTACGTATTTTAAAGTGTTTTGGAAGATTAATCCAATCATGTTTTGTATTTGGATAGATTCTGTGGATTTCCGAGGCTTCTGGAGTATCACAGCAAGCAATGAGGGTTACATAGCAAGCAGAGGAGGTGAACAAGCAAATCAGGCCCAAGAACCGACTTAGCCCAAAGAAAACTTCAGCCTTAAAGAGTCTAGCTCGCCCAGGCGACCATCCATAGTGCAATTCACTCGCTTGGGCGAGTTACAAGTTCCAAGAAGATAGAATTAGCTCGCCCAGGCGACCAAAACATGATGATGTTGTAACGAGATAATGTTGATATAGTTAATGATGTTGAATATTGATGTTTATGATGATGATATTGAAATAAAATGATGTTGTTGTTGATGATATTGAAATTGAGATGTTATTGATTTGGTTGGTGATGTTTAAATGAGATAATCATGATGTGGTTGACGATGTTTGAATGAGATAATGTTTATGTGGTTGATGATGTTGAAATGAGATGGGTTTAATATGTATGATGATGATATTGAGATGACGTGATGTGGATGTTGATAATGACATTGATGAGAGATAATGTTGATGTAAACAATGTCATTGTATGATGTGAATATACATGGACACCCATAGGGGGTGCATGACTGGTTATCGTTGCGGGAAATGATTTGTTCTTAGCCAGTCATGCATTGATGGTGCCCATGGTTGTCATTGTATAATGTGGATATACATGGATACCCATGAGGGGTGCCTAACTGGTCTTCCTTGCGGGGAAGGATTTGTTCCCAGCCATAGTCATGCATTGATGGTGCCCATGGTTGTATGTTGTGTATGTACATGTGGGGTGAGTGACCAGTTGGTTATCCTTGCTGGGAAGGATTTGTCCCTAGCCATGGTCAGTGCATCGGTGAGCCCACATTGATGTGCTATGTATGTACATGGGCGGTGCATGACTGGCCATCCTTGCGGGGAAGGATTTGTTCCTGGCCATGGTCATGCATAGATGGTGCCCATGTTTCATACTTCATGTTGCATTGATGGAAATAGAATGAAGGCATGCGCGTACCTTTGGATTTTTGTGGGCTGAAAATGAAGGTACTAAGGGTGCGTCAGGTTAGGAATTCTTGTGCGCCACTGGTTGATCACTATGGGGGGCAATGGCCTATGCACGACAAGGTGACCCTGATAGGTGATGAATGATTTTCCTGTGAGAGGCTATTTCCCTGGATATGGTACCACATTGCATGTGAGAGTGAAATCAAAAGCATGCATCATTCATAACATGATCGTTTGATTTGTGGAATGAATTGGATGATTGGTGTGTTAAGTGTGTATTGGACTTATGGAGTTCTGGTAATAATTGTGGTTGTTATTGTTGTTGTTTTCCAATTGTGGTTATCTGATGCTTGTTGGTTTTATGTAATAAACTCACCCTTACATTTGTTGTACCGTGTGGTTGGTACCTGTGATGATCACAAACCTTCGTTCGTGGGAACAGATGAGCAGTAGTAGGTGACCTTGGAGGGAGATCTTCTTATTGGTTGGAGTTGCCGAATCGACGTGATAACGTTGGAATTCTTTTTGGAAAAGAGTTGTGTTTTGTTAATCAACTCTTTCTTAGTTAGTCCTTTGATTCTTTTTCTTGGTCATGTAATTCCAGACATAAATATTTGTAAATACAACTAGATTATGTTCTAACAAGTGAATGATATGTAAAGTTTTAAATGTACATCCATATGTATCCATTTATGTATTTGTTTCGTTGTATAATAATTGTATTATCACGAAAAATTTACTAACATTTTCATAATCAAATTAATGGAGTTTTCATTAAAATTTGAAATTCACACGATTAGTGTTAGTGATACCGTAGCAACGAGGCGGGTCGTTACAATTAGTATAGTAGGTTTGCATCTGTACATTGAAGAAAAAAAACACATTTGATGCATGTTCTGGATTTTTTGTATTCTGCATTCTTCTTTTTCATACCACTATCTGTTTGATATATATGCATTGAGTAGTAGTGTAGTATAGTTGTGTAGTGTAATTGTGCATTGAGAAACACCCTGAAATTTCGATAACTAAAAAAATAGATGTTTGATGTATTTCTTATGTTATTTGATTAGTTTAGATTAGTTGAATTTTTGTGCAAAATACCCTTGTGCAATTTCTTGGTGTGGATGGTAAGTTATGTCGAGTTTGTTGAGCTGTGCTGAAATTGTGTAGTTTCGAGTTTGACCCAAAAACATGTTTTAGTAAAATCACCATTTTTGATTGGTTAACTGTTGGATCGTCTTCAAATTTTAAAGGTAGGTTCCTAACCTACATATGCAGAGGCTGACTGATAGAATTCTTGAAATAACATTGGTAGCGGGAAATAATAATTTCTAACTCAACCAGAAATTTTTAAATTGGGCCAGCTCGCCTAAACGAATTTTATAAGGCCTTTTGGCTTTCCTAAGCGAGTCAAGGCGGTTTTAAAAGCATGCAGCATCCTTCAAATCATGAAAATGATGGTCTTCTTTCCCCAAAACAACACCTAACCCCCTCCTCGTCCTCCTCCACCAGCCACGACCACCGGTGACTGCCACGAGCCACCGTTTCTTGCCATTGAACCACCGCACTAAGAGGAACACTTTAATCGAAGCTGGATCTTCAAAATTCAACCCAAGGATTTGGTATTGATGGACGATCAATGCAAGCTAAAGAGCTAGGACTCAAGTACTTCAAGATCATATCCAATCTAACTTGTATTTCTTGGAAAAGCACGAAGAAGCCAAAAAGAAGCCCACAAAAGTAGTGGAAACGCACAAGGAGTGTTGTCTGTTTTAACAGATTAAAAGCATCTTGTAACAGATTAAAAGCATCTTTCTGATACATGTAATCGATTACAAGCATCCTGTAATCGATTAAATCAGCCTGAAAAATGAAAGTATCTCTGTTTTAATCGATTACATGTCGAATTAATCGATTATTTTGGTCCTAAATCAGTTTCCAAGAAGGATAAGATCAAAATAATCGATTACATGGTCGAAATAATCGATTAAACCAGAAATTGATGCAGAAATGCGATTTTGTGAAGTCAAAGGTCGTTTTGAACAAAGCTTGCACTACAAGCTACATTTGAGCTTCATTTCAATTTGCATTTTACTTAAATTTAGGGTCATTTAGCTTGTAATTTCGTGGGCTATATAAACCACACCAAAACTGTTTGTAACAACTTTTGATTCAATTAATACAATTTTGAAATTGTTGAGAGGGTTTCTCTCTTATTCTTATTCAAGAACCTTCTTGTTTCTTATCAATGGCTCCTCTACTATTGTGGTGATTCTTGCAAGACTTATTGGAATTCCTATTCCATGGTGTCATTCCAATTCATTCCTATTCTTCGTCCACAATCCATTTCTACAAATTAGAAATCTCTTAAAAAGCCCCAAATTCTGTGAAAGTGCAGAATTCTCCATTTCTTGGAGTTTGCTTGAAGATTGGGTTTCATTGCAAGGAAGATTTGGGAAACCTAATGTCTATTGGTTGTAGACATTACATCATGTGGTATCAGAGCCTAATCCTTGTGGAATTCTTCTTCGAGTTCAATTTTAAAAGTTCTTCAAAGGTAAAAATCTGCACCAAACCCAAAAACGAAAATTCCATTTCAATTCCTTGTTTCTTGTTGTTTTCTTCTGATTCTTGGTGGTTTGGGCTTGTGGTGTGTTCAGCCACAAAACCTTAGTGTGTTCTTTAAGTTCCATGTCATTTCTTGTTCTTATGTTCTTCATGTGTTCTTGATATTTTCCTAATTTTCTAGTCTTGATTCTTGTTAATTTTTGTTTGTAGTGTCTTTTGTATTGTATGACCACTTGCTTTAATTCTACTCTCATGCCTAAACTGAATTCAGTTGTTACAAATAGTTTTGGTGTGGTTTATATAGCCCACGAAATTACAAGCTAAATGACCCTAAATGTAAGTAAAATGCAAATTGAAATGAAGCCCAAATGTAGCTTGTAGTGCAAGCTTTGTTCAAAACGACCTTTGACTTCACAAAATCGCATTTTCTGCATCAATTTCTGGTTTAATCGATTATTTCGACCATGTAATCGATTATTTAACCTAAATAATCGATTACTTGGTTTGGTAATCGATTATTTTGATCTTATCCTTCCTGGAAACTGATTTAAGACCAAAATAATCGATTAAAACATAGATACTTTCATTTTTCAGACTGATTTAATCGATTACAGGATGCTTGTAATCGATTACAAGTATCAGAAAGATGCTTTTAATTTGTTACAGGATGCTTTTAATATGTTAAAATAGACAACACTCCTTATGCGTTTCCACTACTTTTGTGGGCTTCTTTTTGGCTTCTTCTTGCTTTTCCAATAAATACAAGTTAGATTGGATATGATCTTGAAGTACTTGAGTCCTAACTCTTTAACTTGCATTGATCGTCCATCAGGTATAGAAGGGAGCCTTCAATCCTCCTTTTTTGGTTTCTTTGAGGTAACCTTGGTTTCCTTGTCTTCTCTTAGCTAGTTTGAAGCCTCTCTTGATATCTTTTGTGATTCGGGTACCGTTATTGGCGATGTATCTAAGGGAGTATCTAAGGGAGTATCTACTAGATTGGAGGACCTCAAGAGATTTATCATTGGACAACATAATTGGTGATGTATCTAAGGGAGTATCTACTAGATCTTCTTTAAGAAATCTTTGTTGTACGATGACTTTTGTATCACAAATTGAACCAAGTAATATTGAACAAGCCTTATTAGATGAAATTGGTTAATTGCTATGCATGGGAGTTAAATCAGTTTAAAAGAAATAATGTTTGGGAACTAGTCCCTAGACCCTCTACTCACACACCTATTGGCACTAAGTGGGTTTTTAGGAACAAGCTGGATGAAAGTGGGCATCATAATAAGAAACCAAGCTAGATTGGTTGCAAAGGGTTACAACCAAGAGGAAGGCATTGATTATGATGAAACTTATGCTCAAGTTGCTAGACTAGAAGCCATAAGATTACTTCTTGCACATGCATGTATGTTGAACTTTAAATTGTTTCAAATGGATGTAAAAAGTGCATTTCTTAATGGTTATATTGATGAAGAAATATATGTTGACCAGCCTCTTGGTTTTGTAGATCATCAATATCCTAACCATGTGTATAGATTGAGAAAAACATTATATGGATTGAAACAAGCTCCAAGATCTGGGTATGAGAGGTTAACCAAGTTCTTGCTTGATCAATCATTCACGAGAGGAGAAGTGGACAAAACTTTGTTCATCAAAAGAAGAGACAAAGATATATACTCTTGGTAGAAATCTATGTTGATGATATCATTTTTGGTTCCACTAATCATTCTTTGTGTAAAGAATTTTCAGCTAGCATGCAGAAAGAATTTGAGATGTCTATGATGGGAGAGCTCACATTCTTCCTAGGACTTCAAGTTAGACAAATGAAGAATGGAACTTTTCTTAGTCAATCAAAGTATTGCATGGAAATGTTAAAGAAGTTTGACATGGAAAATTGCAAAGTTGCAGCAACACCAATGGGAACTTCTACCTATCTAGATTCAGATGAAAAAGGTAAAAGAGTTGATGAGTCCAAATATAGAGGAATAATAGGATCATTGCTTTATCTCACAGCAAGTAGACCTGACATTATGTTAAGTGTTTGCTTGTGTACTAGATATCAAGCTAATCCTAAAGAGTCTCATCAAACTGCAGTGAAAAGAATCTTAAAGTACTTGAACTTTACACCAAAAGTAGGACTTTGGTATCCAAAAGATGCATCTATTAGCTTAATAGGTTACTCTGACTCTGATTTTGCAAGATGCAAATTGGATAGAAAGAGCACAAGTGGTACTTGTCATCTATTGGGAAGCTCTTTAATTTCTTGGCATTGCAAAAAGCAATCATGTGTAGCCTTGTCAACAGTTGAAGCTGAGTACATATCAGCTGGAAGTTGTTTTGCTCAAAGCTTATGGTTGAAGCAACAACTCCAAGATTTTGGCGTGGAACTTCAACATATTCCACTTTTATGTCATGTGGTAGTATGGTGGAACACACTACATGAAACCCCTTAAGATGCTTGTATGGATCTTCACCTACAAGACCATGAAACTTTGACAACAAATGGATTAGTCGAAACTTTAGCTCATAACTAACCTCTATCTTAGGCTGTTGAATACACCAAGGTTGATACACAACATCAGGTGTAGCCAAGTCCTTAAGAGTTTGATTGTTATCAGTGTTAGACTCTTGGCAAGCGTACCTATTGTCGTTGTAGGTTACAGAGTTTATAAAAGATCGTCTCCATAGGGACTTGAATTACTCAGTTTTTCCAAATAAAATTTAACAGTTTAATAGTTATGTACAATAAGTGCAAAAATCTATAGGCAAAAATACATACCACCTTATGGAAAAATAATGTTATCATAACTTCATACGTACCACAAGTATGGTTAAACCACCAATACCTTATTTAAATAAGATCATTACCAACTTAGGCATGACCATTGAATATCCTCAAGCTATAGAAAAATCATGTTAGTAATCTAACTAATAAACCACCATACCTTATATTTTTTTTAATAATTCCTAATTTCTTTAAACTTTCACAAGAAGAAGAAAAAAAATCCTAATTCTGTGGTTGTAGCCGAGATGGGTTGCTGGGATGCCGGGTTGTTGTAGCTGGGATGCTGGGTTGGTATAGCTGGGATGTCGGGTTGGTATAGCTGGGATGCTGGCTTGGTATAGCTGGGAGGCCGGGTTGCGGTAGCTGGGATGCCGAGTTGCTGTGGTTGGGATGCCGAGTTGCTGTAGCTAGGATGCCGGGTTGCTATAGCTGGGATGCCGAGTTGGTATAGCTTGGATGCCGAGTTGGTATGGCTGGGATGGTGAGTTAGTATAGCTAGGATGCCGGGTTGGTATGGTTGGGATGTCGGGTTGGTGTAGCTGGGATGCCGGGTTGGTGTAACTGGGATGTCGGGTTGGTATGGCTGGGATGCCGTGTTGGTGTAGCTAGGATGTCGGATTGGTATGGCTGGGATGTCGAGATGCAGTGCAAATAATAAAAATAGCCCAAATATCATCAAAATCACTTCCAAATATCACTAAATCTAATCCCAAACATCACTAAGTTTTCAGCCTATAAATCATCACCTATCCTATGGTTTAAATCAATATTTCCATATCATAAAATAACCTTCATAGCCATAAATTTGTATATTTAAGCATGTAAATTCGCCCAAATAAATTCTTAACTAAAGATTTAAGCCTATCCTACCTCAAGTGAGATTGATTCTTGAAAAGGAATGAAGTAAGGGTTATCTTCCTTGGAAAATACTCTAAGAAATGAGGTCTTGAAAAAGAAAATGGCGAATAGGTGAAAAATTATAGTTGTATTCAATCATTATAGTTGTATCTTGTGTATTATAGTTGTATTATCGTGAAAAATTTCTTACCATTTTCATAATCAAATTAATGGAGTTTTCATTAAAATTTGAAATTCACATGATTAGAGTTAGTGATATCGTAGCGACAAGGCGAGTCATTACAACAACCAAAAGTGACAGCAATCAAGAAATCAAAAGATTTATCCAAAATGTTTATGGCTGGATTATTTGGTAAGCTTCTTGAGTATGAATTAGAAATGTCTCAACTAACACATGCTGAAGATGCAGATAAGAAACATAAAAAGCAATTAGGTGAAAAGAAGGCAAAGAAAGAAGGAAAGCCAAAGAAAGCCTACATAACATGGGAAGACAATGACTCAACAACTTCTGAATCATCAAGTGAGAATGAAGAAACTAATGTTTGCCTCACTTCTACAATAAGTGAAAGATGATGAATTGTGAAATGTTGAAATAGAGGTAAATTCTGAATTTGATCAAGTTGTTGATGCTTTACAAGAAATGCATGAAGAGGCTGGCTCCACAAGGTCAAGGGAGGATGGGGCTGGTGGCGCTAGGGTGGCGCTGGGGGCGCCACAGGTTCTGGAAGTTGGCGCTAGGGGCACGGGGCTGGCGCTGGGGGCACCAGAGGCACCACCATTATGGCGCGATCAGCGCCAGACCTCGGGCAGGGTCACTATTTAAAGACCAAAACGCGAAAATTGGAGAGGAAAAGCTGTTTATCTTCCTCCTTATGCCCCAGACCTCCATTGATGCTTGCCCAAGCTTCCTAGGACTTTGTTTGATGACCTAAATACCTCCCAATGACCTTTAATCTTGAGATAATCACCTTGAGAGCTTTAATCCTTCATTACTTCTTTTGAAAACCCTTTGTGAGTGAGAATCCCTTCCCCCAGAGAAAGCTCAGAAACTTGAGTTTGGCGAGGACCCAAGGCTTGAAACGGACTACACCCCTTTCTGGTCGCCACTGAGGTAAGAAACTCAAGTTTCTCCGGTTGATTTGGGATCTGGGGTTCTCTGTGAATAGTGACCCATATGAACTGGGGCTAGAATTAGCCCAGGGTCCTGTAAAGAAACTTGCTTATAACGGTTTAGTGATGAAGGATTAGCTTTCAGAATTTGAGTTGGTGAACTTTGAATCTTGGATGTGTTATGCATGTGTGGCTATGTAATGAGTCACTAGTGGATTATGTGACATGCTAGAGCCTTGACTGTGATTGTTCTGAGCCTGAAAGGCTAGTTGAACGGTGCCTTGGTTGAGGTTTAGACCGATTCAGTGATATTTGAATTATGAGGCTGATGAGAGATGATGCTCATGTATGTGTTTTGCATTGAGTCTGGAATGACTCAGATGCGTGGTATTCAGCCTTGATGAACCTGGTATGGTCAGTGAGAAATCGTGAGCTGGGCTTAATTGAACCCTAGGATAGGGGAATTCTGATATGCCATGTTCTGTGATTGGATGCCTGTTGGATTGGTTTTGATACGAATCTACATATGCCTTGATTAGGGCTTGACACTGAGAGTGTCGATGGCGGGTGCCACATAGCAGGGAAAGAACTGAGCGACGCTTTGCCAGGTAAGTTCTTGGTCCCTGGGGATGATTTCCCGCTTATTTGTGCCACACCACACTCCGGGTGGAGTGATGGTCATATTCATGATGCATGCATTTGGTTGTTGCATCCTCATAATGATATGTGTGTATCTATGCTTGAGAAATGTATTATGCCTATGATTAGATCTTCTTACCAGTAAGATAGATATGGACCTCCCTAGGAGACGGGTCCGGGAGGACATCCTCCTAGTTGGTTGGCTCAAGGTTGATGATATCCCAGGGAATCGGTGATTCCTACAGACCAAGGGGATAGAAGTGGAGGCAGCTCCTTCTATTCTCGGAGGTACCATATACGTGCATCCATGCGAAGGGGTAGCACCCAATGGGATGGCACGGGTGTGAGTTTCTGGTCTCACACTGATGTGGGAGTTGATGATATCCGCCAGGCGTTGATGATATCTGCCATGTATGGAGCAAGATGACTTGCTCATATTGTTATGAGGGCTAGAAGGCCTGGCCAGTGGGCCAATTGTTGTGATTGCCTGATATGTGTTTCATGGAGAGTGGGCCAGGGTGGAGGAGATTCCTCCAAGGACCCTGAGCTTACTGAGATGTGTATCTCACCCCGTTTGGGGATTTATCCTTACAGGTGACTCTTCTGGAAGAGGAGAGCAGTCTCAGGGCAGGAGGCCCTAGTGGAGACATGTCTGCTTGGCCGGTGGCAACAGAGGGAGCTTGAAGGCTCAGTTTTGTTTTGATTATATTTTTACCCTTGATAAGGGCTGGTGTGTGTACACCTGAGTTATGTACAGTTCTATATACCCTCGGTGAGGGAAGATATTCTTTTGTATCACCACGGTGTGGTGTGAGACTGTTGTATATATGTATACACAGAACTGATGTTGATGTGATATATGATGTTCCTCCTGAGTATACTTGTAATGTTTCTGTTTATCTGCCTATATGTGTACTGTGTGAGAAACTAGATCAGCAGGGATGTGAGATATCTGTCTTGTGTTTATGTTTTCTGTGATGTGCTTTTATTCCATGCATAATGAATCAAGAATAGTGATTTTGTGCTTCCGCTGAGTTTTTTTTATAATGATTTAAGCGCTTAACTGATATTATTAATGATAACGCACCGGAGGCCTACGAGGTGTTACATATAACTTGTAACTATTGCATGAAGAAATGTCATACATCTCATAGATGCTATGCTAGGAGATTCTATGTGCCTAATGGAGATTGCATTTGGGTACCAAAGAGTAGAAAAATAGCTAACCCTTATGGACCCAACCTCAATTGGGTACCTTCCTTCACTTAAATTTGAATTTTGCAGGTGTGTCTAAGAGCAAAATCATCATTATGGTATCTTGACAACAGGTGCTTTAGACACATGACAGGTGACATGTCCATGCTTAGAAATTTAATTCTTAAAGATTAAGGATTTGTCACTTATGGAGACAATAACAAAAGGAAATATAGTTGGAGAAGGAAATATAAGAAACAACTTCAAAACCAAGATCATAAATTTTCTCTATGTGGAAGGTTTAAAACATAATCTCCTAAGTATAAGCCAACTATGTGATAAATAATTCAAACTTTCATTGAACGACAATTGTTGTATGATCTATGATGGTCAAACCAGTGAGGTTATTCATGTAGGTAGATGAAAAGGTAATATCTACTTACTCTCTATAGAACATGCATTCTTTCACAACATAAATTGCCTAGTGAGTAAAATTGATGAATCATGGCTATGGCATAAAAGAGCTAGTCACATTAACATGCATCACATGAACAAGCTTATTAGAAAAGATTTAGTTATTGGCTTACCTAAACTAAAGTTTGAAAAGGACAAACAATGTGATGCTTGTCAAAAGGGGAAACAAACCAAGATTTCTTTTCAAAATAAAAATGTTGTTTCTACCTCAAGACCCCTTGAGTTGCTTCATATGGATTTGTTTAGTCCTTCCAGAACTATGAGCTTAGGAGGTAATTTCTATGGGCTTGTTATTGTTAATGACTACTCAAGATTCACATGGACATTGTTTTTAAGATCCAAGAGTAATGCCTTCATTGTTTTCAGAAAATTAGCCAAAATTGTTCAAAATAAAAAGGGAAGAAAAATTATCTCAATAAGTGATCATGGTGGTGAATTCCAAAATTAGCAATTTAAAAAATTATGTGAAGAAAATGGAATCAACTACAATTTTTCAGCTCCAAGCACACCTCAGCAAAATGGTGTTGTGGAGAGGAAAAATATATCTCTTGAAAAAGGTGCTAGAACTCTTCTTAATGAGACAAATTTGCCTAAATATTTTTGGGCTGACGCTGTAAGTACAGTTTTCTACACTTTGTATAGATTTCTAATAAGGCCTATTTTGAAGAAAACTACTTATGAACTATACAAAGGTAGAAAACCAAACATATCTCACTTAAGGGCATTTGGCTGAAAGTGTTTTGTGTTAAACAATGGTAAAGAATCTCTTGGCAAATTTGATGCTAAAGCAAATGAAGCCATCTTCCTTGGATATTCATTACAAAGTAAAGCATATAGAGTTATTAATAAAAGAACTTTATGCATGGAAGAATCAGTTCATGTTATTTGTGATGAATCTAACCCCTCTAAAGAAGAAAAGAAGTGTGAAAATGATGCAGGTCCTCTAGAAGAGTTTATACAACTCAATGGATCAAATGATAAGGAAAAGGAAGAACCAATTGCAGAAATGAAACAATCAACACCTATTCAAGAGCCAAAGGATTGGGGAACTACAAGAGATTTCTTACTTGACAACATAATTGGTGAAGTCACTAAGGGAGTATCTACTAGATCTTCACTAAGAAATCTTTGTTGTAACATGCTTTTGTTTCTCAAATTGAACCTAAGAACATTGACCAAGCTTTACTTGATGATCATTCGATGCTTGCCATGCATGATGAACTTAATCAATTCATGAGAAATGAAGTTTGGGAACTTGTTCCTAGATCTTCTTCTCACAAGCCTATTGGCTCCAAGTGGGTTTTTAGGAACAAACTTGATGAAAGTGGCATAATAGTTAGAAACAAAGCTAGATTGGTTGCAAGAGGTTACAAACAAGAGGAAGGCATTGACTATGAAGAAACCTATGATCCAGTAGCAAGGTTAGAGGCCATTAGGTTACTACTTGCATATGCATCCTTAATGGATTTTAAACTATTTCAAATGGATGTTAAAAATGCTTTTCTTAATGGATATATTGAAGAGGAAATCTATTTTTATCAACCTCCAAGATTTGTTGATTTCAAATATCCAAATCATGTTTTTAAACTTAAGAAGCTCTTTATGGATTAAAGCAAGCACCTAGATCTTGGTAAGAAAGATTGAGCAACTTCTTGCTTAGTTAATCTTTTACAAGAGGTCAAGTAGACAAAACCTTGTTTATCAAGAAGCATGGCAACGATATCTTGTTGGTTCATGTATATATTGATGATATTAATATTTGGTTCAACTAATCATTCTATGTGCAAAGATTTTTCTATCTCTATGCAGAATGAGTTTGAACTGTCTATGATGAGAGAATTGGCATTTTTTCTTGAACTTCAAGTGAAGTAAATGAAAAACGGAACATTTCTTAGCCAATCAAAATACTACCTTGAAGTGATCAAGAAATTTGATGTGGACAAAAGCAAAGATGCTACTCCAATGGCTACCTCAACCTATCTTGATTCATATGAAAAGAGAAAGAAGGTTGATGAGTCAAAATATAGAGGAATTATAGGATCTCTACTATACTTGACAACAAGTAGACCAGATATAATGTTGAGTGTGTGCTAGATATCAAGCTAATCCTATGGAGTCACACCTCACTTGTGTCAAGAGAATCATTAAATACCTCAAATCAACCATAAAAGTTGGTCTTTGGTATCCAAAAGGTGCATCACTAAACTTAATTGGCTATTCAGATTCTGATTTTGCAGGATGCAAACTTGATAGGAAAAGCACCAGTGGAACATGCCACTTGTTAGGAAGCTCATTAATTTCATGGCATTGCAAGAAGCAGTCATGTGTTGCTCTCTCAACAGCAGAAGCAGAATACATAGCAGCTAGAAGTTGTTGTACACAAAGTTTGTGGCTTAAACAACAAATCAAAGATTTTGGTGTGGAGTTGAAAGAAATTCCCCTGCTATGTGACAACACAAGTGCAATAAACCTATCAAAGAATTTGGTCATGCACTCAAGGACAAAACACATTGAGATCAGACATCACTTCCTCAGAGATCATATTCAAAAGGGTAATCTCAAAATTGAGTATATTGATACAAACAATCAATTGGCTGATATTTTTACCAAACCCTTGTCTAGAGATAGATTTTATGATCTTAGAAACATGCTAGGAATTATCGATGAATCTAATATATTAAAACATGCCTATGATTTATTTGACTACATCATATGCAATCAAAATTGACCATGCATCACAAGTGAATGAAATTCGAATTATGCTGATAAACACTGTTGATTCTGCATAATTCTTTGTTGTAATCGATTACTACACGTATTAATCAATTATTTGTGTTTTAAAAGGCCTTCAGATACAAAAGTTAACTGGAGTAATTGATTACCAACCTTATGTAATCGATTAAGTATCACTTAAAATGCACTTAGAAAATAAAAATTTTCTGGAGTAATCGATTACACTGCGTATTAATCGATTACAATGTATTTTCTGTGAATTTTTTAAAAAACACTTACCTGGAGTAATCGATTACACAAGGAATATAATCGATTACCTGTTGTATGAATGTCTTCCAGAAACATAAAACATTTGGAGTAATCGATTACTTAATCGAATTAATCAATTATCTTGTGCAGAAAGCTTTTTCTGAAATAAATTTTCTCTAGAGTAATTGATTACCATGCTTAATTAATCGATTATCTATGGCATTTCTGCAAAATTGCACAATTTTTGAAAATTGTAACTTGTAACACCCCAATATTTTTATATACGTGTTAAATGTGTAATTTAGGAAATGTTTTAGATCAATTAGTAATATGTGATTAAAGGATTTTTTTACCTAGAATAGAGATTAGAAAAATTTCAATACAATACTCCTAGGTAATAAATTACTAATAGGTGACAAGAAAATCTAGAATAGAATTTCTAGGAACTTTACTA
>PYAF01002716.1:2763-17575 GCA_007407185.1 Glycine tomentella | reverse complement strand
AAGGTCTTCAATCTGACTTAAGTGTATCATTTTGGCCTCTTCTTCCTTTACATTTGGGCTTGTCTCAAGTAAAGTGGTCACCAAGAGATTTAGAGCTTCTTTAGTCCTTTTAGCTTTTGCTCTTGTCATTGGGCCTCCAAGACCTTGTAAGTCCTCCAAGTTTGTTGCCTTGGTCATGCTGCCTCCAATGTCCTCATCAATAATCGATTAAACCCGCTCCAGTAATCGATTAAATCAAGTTTGTAATCGATTAAAATGCTCCTAATAAGTTCTGGGTTTGAGCTATGAACAATATAATCGATTATTCCGTGAAGTAATCGATTAATCCAGTCAATCATAATTTTCTAAATGCTCTTTGTAATCGATTATCACGATGTGTAATCGATTAAGAAAGTAGACCGTGTTTTCCTAAGCATGCATGTAATCGATTACCGATTTCTGTAATCGATTAAGCCAGAGAGTTCCATTTCTCATAAAAAGCCTGAGTAATCGATTAATCCGATATGTAATCGATTACAATGTTATTTGTTTGTTTTCTAAAAGACACGAAGAACAAAATAATCGATGTCATAGCCTTTGTAATCGATTAATGCAGTAGGAACTTATTTTTCCAAAAACTTTGTTAATTTAAACGCCTTTCTATTTAAATGCTTTTACTAAGATCTTTAATCTAACAATCCTAGATGAATGATTCATGCATGATATTCTCAATTGGATTATCAGATCATAAACTTCCTTTTTACATTAATCAAATTGATCTTCAAGCTTTTCTTGGAACTTTTATCCTTAGTCATGTTGAAAGCACAAAATACTTGAAGCTTGATCCTTGTTCATGATGCCTGGCTTCACTTGAATCAACAATCTCCCCCTTTTTGGCTTTAAACATGCCAAATCTTCAATTTGATTAAGCACAGATACTTGGGGATCAATTTGAAAAGCCATTTGTTGAACAAGCTTTTATAAACCAAGAACCAAGTGTTAAAGCACATGTGATACATGATTTATTCAATTAAGCATTAAACCAATTGATTAGGTTCAAATTTACACAGCTACTCCCCCTCAATTTCAGCATATATTAAATTCAAAATTTTGATAAAAAATTGAACCAAAAACAGGGGCAAACAGAGTGAGTTTGATACCACTCCCCCTTAATCAATTCTCCCCCTATTTGGCTTGTTAAAAGTCAAAAATAAGGTAGGCACAGTGTAACGCCTCTCGTGACTCTCTCGTGCTTGATTGATTTTAATTAAAAACTCGTGTCTTTTTTTTTGTATTAAAATGATCTTAGTTGTAAATTTTTCGCAAAATTCTTTTTGCCTTGCTTGCTAATGATTTGTTCGTAGTCTAAACGATTTTCCTCACCACGGTTCATATAATAAGAATACAGTCCATGATACAGTCCAAATATAGTATCCAAAATAATATACAGACCACTTATTACAAATTACATGCCACAAAATTACAAGTCACAGCATACAACTTCTTATCAAAACTTCTTCAACAATCTTCATCTACAGCTCATGCTTTCCTGTTCTTCTGCTCCCCCAAATGAATTAGGGTCATCACAAGTGTCAACCACAGACACAACTCGGGTAAGTTTATGCCAAACATAGTTTGAACAATATAAACACAGATAGATAAAATCCATACAACTTATACAGTGTACAGATCATCATACATATACCCATTGTGCAATGTATAAGATGCATGCTCGTCTTTTTATATGATGCATGACTGAGATCTCAGCTTCTCATAAAATCAACATCAGTGGCCACAGTCAAGATAGCCTTACCCTCTCTGGTGGCACAAATAAACTTATCCAACCAGTCAGGGTAGCCCAGGGGCGCGTAGGATAGTCACCTCCACCTATGTGATCATCATGGTGGTGTGGTCCTCCCTGTCTCAACTACCCCCAAGTTCATAACACCTTTGAACGCGTGGACTCAGTTTAGCTATCTGACAAACAACTCCACGGATTAACCCCCGCCAGGCATATGCGTATGAAATGCATGAATGATTCATTTTATCTTTTCAACTTATATACTTTTTAGAACAATACATAAAGCTTAATTCCACCATCACGTAAAACTTTATACCATAAATCTCAGCATATTGCCATAATTCACCACTATTCTTGGAATCCATAAGTAATCACCATACAACACAAGGATTCCAATTATTCCATCAACATAATATAGTTCTTATTTCATTTCTCAACATCAAGACATAATATCACCAAACAACATATGACTTTATCAACGTTTATAAAATCATTTATCATAATATAAGTTTCATGTATTTTAACTTTACATCACTTTGAATAATACACCATCTTAGTTTAAATCATTTCATCATGGATATAATTCAGCTCCAGTCCATAAAGATTCAAATAAACAACTTTTAAATATATTTTACTCATTGAAGCAAATTATCAAACACATGGTGTGCAACATAGAATACTTAAAAGAAAGCTATTTAATCATCATTCTTTATAAAGCTCCACATCATAAACATATTTCCAACCAATTTCTAGCACCAAATTTAACATAAATACTCCAAGAATCATAGCATAATTTTCTGCCAATCATCACATATGTCAACATATTTTATTTAACTATTATAGCTTTAAATGATTGTTTCCTTAAAGACAACTAGACTACCTCTAGTTTTCGGTTGATTCCTACTTTTCTTTATTGAATTTAGTTCAAGTTATTCATCCAACACTTAGTTATTTAATTTAGAATCAAGTTACTTAGTCAAATAGTCATTCAAGCTCTTTGGGACAATTTATCAAACACCTAATCTACAAGCTTAATGAAATAAAGCAGGGAACATTATTCAAACCAAGCTCAACATAAACTCCCCATACCTTGTTTCTCTAAGCTTTTGGACAGCATTCCTTCCTTGAATTTGAATGGCTCTTGCTCCTAAAATGGCTAGTGCTTCATGTGGACTTCAAGAGTTAGGCTTTGTGTTTTGTGTTCTAGGTCAAAAGTAGTATTAAGATGAAAGGAAATGGACAAGCTTTAGGATGGATATTTGCACGGTCTAGGCTCTCCTTGAGCTCTCAAATTTCTGGCCCCTCTCCCTATTTATATGCTAAGTGGATTGGCTTTCCTGGTTTAAAACAAGCTCCACGATCTTGGTATGAAAGATTAAGTAAATTTCTGATTGAACAATCTTTCACAAGAGGACATATTGGTTCAAGTATATGTTGATGATATAATTTTTGGTTCAACCAATTGTTGTGCAAAGAATTTTCTATCTCTATGCAGAATGAATTTGAAATGTCAATGATGGGAGAATTAACTTTCTTTCTTGGACTTCAAGTGAAGCAAATGAAGAATGGAACATTTCTAAATCAAGCCAAGTATTGCCTTGAGGTGATCAAAAAGTTTGAAATGGATAAAAGCCAAGGTGCTGCAACTCCAATGCAACATCAACCTATCTTGATTCAGATGAAAAAGGAAAGAAGGTTGATGAGTCAAAATTTAGAGGAATGATTGGATCCTTATTGTATTTGATAGCTAGTAGACCAGACATTATGCTAAGTGTGTGCTTGTGTGAAAGATATCAAGCAAATCCTAAAGAATCACACCTTACAGCAGTCAAAAGAATCCTCAAATATATCAAGTTAACACCAAAAGTTGGTCTTTGGTATCCTAAAGGTACATCAATTAATATTGTTGGTTATTCTGATTCTGACTTTGAAGGGTGCAAGTTGGATAGAAAAAGCACTAGTGGAACTTGTCATCTACTAGGAAGTTCATTGATCTCACGGCATTGCAAGAAACAATCTTGTGTTGCATTATCAACAGCTGAAGTTGAATACATCTCAATTGGAAGTTGTTGTGCTCAAAGCTTATGGCTTAAACAACAATTACAAGATTTTGATGTAGAATTAAAAGAAATACCTCTGCTATGTGACAACACAAGTGCTATCAACATTTCTAAGAATCCAATAATGCACTCAAGTACCAAACACATTGAGATAAGGCATCATTTCCTAAGAGATCACATCTAAAAAAATGTAATATCAAAATTGACTTCATTGATACTCATAATCAATTGGTTGATATATTCACTAAACCTTTGGCTAGAGATAGATTCTATGCTCTTAGAAACATACTAGGTATCTTGGATGAATCTAATCTTCATTAGCATGATTGTTGTGTGCTTATCTATGTGAAATAGCTTTATATTTGTTCCATCATCAAATGTGCCTTCAATTTCCAAGTTGTGCGGCATAAATCACTGTTCATTCTGATGTTTTCACTGTACTAATCGATTAGAGATCGAATTAATCGATTAAAAGAACTTAAAACATGACTTAGAGTGAAATCTGTGCTTATGTAATCGATTTAACCAGCAAAATAATCAATTATTCTTCATAGAAAAACAATTCCAGAAAATGAATTTCTCTGTAATAATCGATTAAGCCACGGATTAATCAATTACAATGTATGAAAATCCTTTTAAAAAATTTAAATTCATTGGAATAATCGATTACAGTAAATGGTAATCGATTAAATTACTGAGAATCTGTTTTAAAAATTCAAATCTTTCTAGAATAATCGATTACAGATCCAATTAATCGATTACATAAGCTTCAAATTGACTCTGTATTTCAAATCTCTCTGTAATAATATCATAAGGAAAATAATCGATTACACTTCATCTTCAATAACTGGATTTCACTAAAATAATCGATTACATGACGAATTAATCGATTATAGCTTCTGCAGAAATTGATTTTGCCTACGAATTAATCGCAATATAATCGATTATTCATTGAGTTACTACAGAATCTGCCAGATTTTCTTGGAAATTGTAACTACCCAACTGCCACCTAATTCAAATTTGAATCTTTTGTGCCTTAACGGTAGTGGGTTAATTTCTATTAACTGTTCCTAATTTCAAAATTTGAATCTTTGGAGCCCAAAATTTTCTATAAATACAACCTTTGTTGAAGGAAGAAATCACACCAATCTTCTTCTTTCTTGAAACACTACTGTGTTCTTCTTCCCTCTGAGTTTAGAAACTTTGCCCAGATACTCTCTCGTCCCTCTTTAGCCATGTCTACCTCTAAGATAGTCAAAACCTCCAAAAGAAAGACTGGTAAAACCTTTAACCCTGCTGTCAATAGGTTAGATCACTGGTTTTCTGCTGAGAGAGACAAAATAACCTACCTTCTATTGATTCAAGTGAAGCCAGGCATCATGAACAAGGATCAAGCTTCAAGTATTTTGTGCTTTCAACATGACTAAGGATAAAAGTTCCAAGAAAAGCTTGAAGATCAATTTGATTAATGTAAAAAGGAAGTTTATGATCTGATAATCCAATTGAGAATATCATGCATGAATCATTCATTTAGGATTGTTAGATTGAAGATCTTAGTAAAAGCATTTAAATAGAAAGGCATTTAAATTAACAAAGATTTTGGAAAAATAAGTTTCTACTGCATTAATCGATTACAAAGGCTATGCCATCGATTATTTTGTTCTTTGTGCCTTTTAGAAAACAAACAAAGAACATTGTAATCGATTACATATTGGATTAATCGATTACTCAAACTTTTTATGAGAAATGAACTCTCTGGCTTAATCGATTACAGAAATCGGTAATCGATTACATGCATGCTTAGGAAAACATGGTCTACTTTCTTAATCGATTACACATCGTGATAATCAATTACAAAGAGCATTTAGAAAATTATGACTGACTGGATTAATCGATTACTTCACGGAATAATCGATTATATTGCTCATAGCTCAAACCCAGAACTTATTAGGAGCATTTTAATCGATTACAACCTTGATTTAATCGATTACATATGCTAAATAATTGATTACTGGAGCGGGTTTAATCGATTATTTTCAGTTAGAAACTGTTATAAATAGAACCCATTATTCTGAGGGTTGTAACTTTTGAGATTTCGAATTCTGGGCAATCACAAACCTTCTTGAGCTTTCATTAGTGAATTTTCTGAGTTACTAAACATTCTTAGGCTTCACAAATTCATATGATTGTTTGATTCAAGAGAGTGAAGCATCATTGTTCATCAAAGCATAAGGAAAGGAATGCATTGAGTTAGCAATCTGTCATTCAACCAGTTGAATCATTCATGTGCATGAATTCTTGGATTAACAGGTGATATTTTTCCTTATTCTTTGAAGGTGTAAAACTGTTGTTTGAATTTCTGTAAAGATTAGTCCATTGTAAATGGGTTTCTTGCAAGGTTAGAGATAATGTTTCTCTAAGGACAACTGAGTAGTGTTCTCAGTGTGGGTTTTGGTCTCTAAGGGTCTAATAGTGTTTTAGACTTCTGAACTTTATCTAGGGTTGATAAAGAGAGGCTTGTATTTGCTTGTAAGAATAATTTTTTGCAATAGTGGAACTCTACTCTAGTGTTGAGTGGAAGAACTCGATGTAGCTTCATAGTGTTTGAAGTGAACCGGTATAAAAATCTGTGGCTAATCTTTCTTCACATCTATTCATCTCTTAATTGCTTTGTTTGTGAATCAATTTCATTGCACAGAAAGTTATACTCTGTTTTCTATTCTTCTTGGAAAAGGAATTTGATTGAATATTGATTCTTGGTTTTGAAACAATTTTTAAGTGATAAAGATCCAGTGGAGAAACTCTGATTTGAAATTTTAATTTACCAATGTTCAACCAATTCACCCCCCCTCTTGGTTGTATTGAAGTATTCCATTTATTTTTCAATTGGCATCAAGAGCTGGTTCTTGTAAGTCACTCAAGATCACTTTTTCTTTTCAAAAAGGAAAATGAATACTTCTCAAATAACTTTCAAGGAGGGTGCCTCTTTAAACAGACCTCCAATGTTTGAAGGGGAACACTTCAGTTTTTGGAAAAATAGAATGAAGATCTTTATTCAATCAAATGACCCAGGAGCATGGAATGCAATAGAGAAGGGTCCCTTTATTCCAAAGAAAACTGTGGCAAATGAGTTGATTCCCAAAGAATAGGATGAGATGACTGAGGCTGAACAAAGAACTGCCCAATATGATTTTAAAGCTAAAAATATGATCACCTCTGCACTTTGCTCTGATGAGTTTTTTAGGACTGTGAGATATAACAGTGCAAAAGAAATGTGGGAGATGCTTGAAATTATTCATGAAGGAACAGAGGAAGTTCGAAGGTCAAGGAAGCATGCTTTGATCCATGAGTATGAAATGTTTAAGATGAACTCCAATGAAAGCATTTCACAGCTGCAGACCAGATTTACACACATTGTAAATCACCTATTGGGTCTTGGAAAAGTCTTTGACATTGAAGAGCTAAACATCAAGATATTGAAGTGCTTGACAAGACCTTGGCAACCAAAAGTTACAGCAATCAAGGAGTCCAAAGATCTGTCAAAGATGTCTATGGCTGCACTATTTGGTAAGCTTCTTGAATATGAATTAGAAATGTCTCAATTAACATCTTGTGAAGATGCAGAAAAGAAAACAAGAAGCATTGCCTTGAAAGCTACAACCTTGAAAGCTGAAAAGGAAGAGGAAACAAGTGAAGAGGATGATGAAGATAATGTAAACTTGGTGATGAAGAAGTTCAGCAAATTTTTGAGGAAAAACAAAAATAAAAGGTTCATCAAAGGGAACAAAAACAACAGTAACAACAACAACCTCAACAAGAAGATTGACAATAATTTCACATGCTTTGAGTGTGACAAACCGGGTCACATCAAATCTGAGTGTTTAATCTACTTGAGGAAGCAACAAGGTGAAAGCAAGATGAAAAAGGAAGGAGGGCATACATAGCTTGGGAGGATAATGAATCAACAACTTCAGAGTCTTCCACAGAAAATGAAGAAGCTAACATGTGTCTTACCTCCACCATCAATGATGATGATGGTGATTTGCTAAGTGAGGAAGAAGAGGTAAATTCTGAACTTGACCAAGTTATTCATGCTTTTCAAGAAATGTATGAGGAAGCTCAAAAACTTGCAAAATCCAATAATAAGCTCAAAGGAAATCTTAGATGGCATATTGAGAAAATAACTGAATTGCAAAATGAGATTTGCAACTTGAAAGAAGAAAATGAAAAACTTGTTTCAAGTTACAAGTTGAATGGATGTGTATGTGCTTCTTCCTCTAGCAATGTTGACAAGTATAAAATGATTCAAAAGGATTTTGATGAGTATAAACAAAGTCAAGGTGAAAAATATATGTTACTTTTATCCAACAATAGTTATTTGATTGACCTCTTGAGAAAGTTTTATAAGGGAAAATGCAACTTGGCTGAAATGTTGAGTGTACAAAAGTATGCTGGAGATACTTCTGGTTTGGGGTATAAACATGGTTCAAAATCATATGAAAAAACAGTTTTTGTACCTCCAAAACAGAAGAATCAAAAGTGGCAAAAGAATTCAAGAGTCAATAAATATTCTAGTTTTGGGAAAACTTCAAAATCTGTCACTTGCAACTATTGTATGAAGAATGGGCCCACATCATTTAAATGCTATGCTAGGAGATTCTTTGTGCCTAATGGTGATTGCATTTGGATTCCTAAAGTAAAAAGAAATGCTAACCCTTATGGATCCAACCTTGAGTGGGTACCTTCCATTAAATTCTGATTTGAATTTTGTAGGTGTGTCTAAGACCTAGGACATCAACTTGGTATCTTGACAGTGGATGCTCTAGACACATGACTGGAGACATGTCCCTTCTCTCAAATCTGACTTTAAAAGAAGGAGGATATGTCACTTATGGTGATAATAACAAAGGAAAAATTATTGGTGAAGGCAATATTGGAGACAACATCAAAGCAAAGATAAAAAATGTGTTGTATGTTGATGGATTAAAACACAATTTGTTGAGTATAAGTCAGCTGTTCGACAAAGGCTTCAAAGTAAACTTCAACAAGGATTGTTGTATAATTTCTGATGAGAAAAGTGGTGAGGTACTGCATATAGGTAAAAGGAAAGGTAATATATATGTACTTTCAATTGATCATGCATTATTCCATAGATCTTCATGTCTAATCAGCAAAGTTGATGAAACTTGATTATGGCATAGAAGAGCAAGTCACATAAACATGCATCACATGAACAAGCTCATTAGAAAGGATTTAGTAATTGGGTTACCCAAACTCAAATTTGAGAAGGACAAACTTTGTGATGCTTGTCAAAAGGGGAAACAAACAAAGAACTGTTTTCAAAGCAAAACACATTGTTTCCACCTCTAAACCACTTGAACTACTTCACATTGATTTGTTTGGTCCTTCAAGAACTATGAGTTTAGGTGGTAACTATTATGGACTTGTAATTGTAGATGATTACTCTAGATATGAGAGACCAATCGTTTGATCTTTGCATTGCATGCACATAATCATTAACATGCTTAAATGTTTTCATTAAAATATCAAAGCTACTCACTTTGAAAAATAAATTAATTGAGTAATTTTTTGGAAAAATGTAATTCCACTATTTTAATCGATTATTTAGTTCGTGTTTAAAACTGAAAAAGCTTTGATGAACATATTAATTGATTACACAATTCTTGTAATCGATTACATATTGTAAAATGAATATTGAGCATTGTTGTTTTAATCGATTATCGTTATTCGTAATCGATTACATAAGATATTTTAAAAAACTTGCTTCACTGCTTTCATCGATTACCATAAAATGATTACGATTACACAAGCTGCTTCTGAAATAAAATTTCTCTGATTTAATCGATTACAACTCGGGTTAATCGATTATTTTTTTATTGTGAAACCCAGAATGGAGCCTTGAGCAATTTAATTGATTAAGTGACAATTTAATCGATTACATAAGACACTTTAATTGATTATTTGGCGCGTGTAATCGATTATAGGTTGTTACAAAAAGTTGTTATAAATAGAAAGAAGGCTTGGCTTGAAACTTAACTTCAATACTTCGAATTTTTTGAATATACAAAGCCTTCTAAGAGTTACAAAGTGATTTTCTGGGTTAACTAAGTTCTTGTCCCACTCTTTAATCTTCATGGGTATTGAATGATTTTTTGGGCAAGTGATTTCAAAGGAGTAATGGAGTGCATGTTCTGAATTTTTTTTTTTCTGCAATTCAACTTTGATTGGTAACTCATATACATTCATATTCATTGGATCATTAGGTTGTTTCTCTCCATTATCTTTGGTTGTAAATTCTTTTTTTTGTAATGTTTGTTATTTGATGCTATTGTAAAAGGATTCTTTAAAGCTTGGGCTAGAGTAGTGTTCTCTAGGGAAGAACAAAGTAGTGTTCTCTGGTTCTTATTCATTAGAAGTCTAATAGGATTTTAGATTTCTATTCTTTATCTAGTGTTGATAAAGAGATTTTGTTGTAAAGCTTGTAAGAACTGGAATTTATAATAGTGGAACTCTAATCTAGTGTTAATTAGAAGAAACTGGATGTAGCTTCTTTTGAAAAGTTAACCAGTATAAATTCTTGAGTTGTTATTCTATTCCTTCATCTTTATCAGTTATCTTATTCATTTGTTCTTGGCATCATTATCATTACTCAACAAGTTATGTTTTGAACTATTGATTTCTTGAGCTGAGTGATTTGATTGATTAAAAGTATTCTTTGTTTTAAAAGTGATTAAGATCCTTTAACTCTGATTTTATAAGCAATTTTTTTAATACTAAGGTCAAACCAATTCACCCCCCCTCTTGGTTATTGTGGGTATTCCTATTCATTTTCATGTTCCTCCTAGTCATGTACTTGCACAATTGATCTTCTTCTAAGATAAGTGGATTTCGTAAAAATTGATTGATGGCATCAGTGTCATAGGGAATCCATTGGCCACACACTTAAGAGCATTTATCATGAATGCCTTCCTTAGTTGGCCAAACATTGGCGTAGAATTCTAAGACTACTGCTGGATCAAATTTGTGCATTTTGGGGTAGCTAATTGTCGCCATCTTCTCCTGTCAATTTCTGTTGTAAACTCCAGATACTCTCCTTCCATTAACTGAACTTTCCGCTCTTTGAGGAACGACAAATTTATCATGATTTCAAACCGCTTTTGGTGTTCCTCACTCCGGAACCTCTGAGCATCAAATATGAAGTCTGTAGGAAAATCTGAACTTGATCCCTCTCCTGTGTGCCTAGCTATTTTAGAAAGAAGCTTCTTTGGAGCCATCTGAAAAAAACTTTCAATGTGAAACAAAAATAAATAAGATCTTTGTAAGCAAAAATTAATTTTCAGATTGTTGGTTTTCCCAAATTAATTCAAACAACATGTAGATGGCAGCATATAAGTGATGAATCATTCATTTAACCATTGCAAAATGTGTGCTAACAATTTTCAGCCCTTCTAATGCACATGTCATGAATCATTTCACTAAGTTTTGGGACAATTTGATACTTATTATGTCACTGTTTGCTTCTGTAACGCCCTGAAATTCCGATAACTGAAAGTAGATGTTTGATGCATTTCTTGTGTTATTTGATTATTTGATTAGTTTAGATTATTTGAAATGTTATGTGAATTATCCATGTACAATTGCTTGGTGTATAAGTCAAGTTATGTGGAGTTTGTTTGAGCTGCGTTGAATCATGTGATTATGAGTTTGACCTTAAAACCTATTTTAGTAAAATCCCCATTATGGGTTAGTTAACCATTGGATCGTCTTCAAATTTTAAAGGTATGTTTCTAACCCATATATGTAACTTTTGATCGTTGGGATTGTCAAATTAGTGTCTGTAACGTGAAAAATTAATTTTTCACTGAAGCAGAAAATTCTAGAATTGGGTCAGCTCACTCAGGCATTTTTGCTCGCCTGGGCGAGTGGAGGCGATGTTGAATACGTATTTAAGCTTCCAAGTCACGAAAATGGAGGTTTTGGCCTCCCACAAACCTTCCCCAACCTCCCACCATCACCCTCCACCACTCACAACCATCGGAAACCACCACGAGGCACTGCTGCTTCCCGTTGGACCACCGCACGTAGAAGAACACTTTAATCGGAGCGGAATCTTCGAAACTCTTCTCAAAGTTTTGGTAGACAACAAAGCCTCCAATCCTCCTTTCTTGGTTTACTTGAGGTAATCTTAGTTTCCTTCATTAACACAAAACACTTGCAGCCAAATGCTCTTAAGTGGAATATGTTTGGCTTTCTACCTTTATATAGTTCATAAGGAGTTATCTTTAAAAGAGGCCTTATGAGTAACCTGTTCAAAGTGTAGAAAATTGTACTCACCGCATCAGCCTAAAAGTGTTTAGGCAAATTTGTTTCATTAAGAAGGGTTCTTGCTCCTTCTTTAAGGGATCTATTTTTCTTCTACACAAAGTTCTCATTTTGGAATTCACCACCATGATCACTTCTTATTGAAACAATGTTGCATGCTTTTTCATTTTGAATGATCTTGGCTAATTTTCTAAATGTTCTGAATGCATCACTCTTGGATCTTATAAACAAACTCCATGTATATCTAGAGTAATCATCAACAATAACAATCACATAGATGTTACCCCCCAAACTCATGGTTTTAGAAGGACCAAATAAATCCATATGAAGCAATTCAAGGGGTCTAAAGGTGAAAACAACATTTTTACTTTGAAAAGACATCTTAGATTGTTTCCCCTTTTTACAAGCATCACATATTTTGTCCTTCTCAAACTTAAGCTTAGGTAAACCAATGACTAGGTCCTTTCTTATAAGCTTGTTCATATGATGCATGTTTATGTGACTGGCTCTCCTATGCCATAGCCATGTGTCATTTACTTTACTTACAAGACTGTTGGTATTATGAATAAACGCATGCTTAATGGAGAAAACATATATGTTACCCTTTCTCTTACCAACATGGATACCCTCACCATTTTGACCATCACATATTAAACAATAATTCTCGTTGAATGAGACTTTGAGACCTTTGTTGAATAGTTGGCTTATGCTTAGGAGGTTGTGCTTCAAACCTTCCACATAAAGCACGTTCTTTATCTTTGTTTTGAAGCTATCTCCTATATTTCCTTCTCCACTGATCTTTCCTTTATTATTATCACCATAAGTAACGTATCCTCCATCTTTGAGAATCAAATTTGTGAGCATGGACATGTCACCTATCATATGCCTAGAGCAACCACTATCAAGATACCATAATCCTGATTTTGCTCTTAGACACACCTGCAAAAGCAAATTAAGTAACAAAGAAAGGTACCCATTATGGGTTGGGTCCACAGGGGTTAATTGGCTTCCTTTTTCTCTTAGGTACCCAAATGCATTCACCATTAGGCACATAATATCTCCTTGCATGGCACCTAATGGATGTATGACCTTTCTTAATGCAATAATTGCAAGTAATAGTGTTTGATGCTCTTTCAAAATGAGTCAATTGATGATGCTTTGTTTTTGAAAGGCCTTTTTGATACTTTTGTTTTGGAAGCACAAACATTGTTTTTCCAAAAGGTTTTGTGTTGGATATAAGGAGAGTTGGAAGAAGATCAAGGCAAGGATGAAGATGTTTTTTTAGAATTTTAGCTTTTTACATGTCAATCAAATTGAAGACATTTGTAATTTTGTCTAAGTAGATCAAAAAGCTTAACTTGTGATCCTTGCACTGCAAAAGCATATTCATATACATGCATTCATGACTGAATAAATGCATTCAAGATTACATGTTTGCATTTGAAAAGGAATTTCATGGCTTTGGTTTTGAAAAAATCAAAATATGCATTGCCTTAATCGATTACAAGCAGTAAGTAATCGATTACCTGCGTGTATTATTTCTGGAAAAGCCATGAATAACATTTTAATCAATTACAAGAAAGTAGTAATCGATTACATATCGTATTACACAATTTCATAGCATGATTGCCTTAATCGATTACCAAGGCTTATTACAAAACATAGCATGGCTACCTTAATCGATTATCACTCATCTGTAATCTATTATAAAGGCTTATTACATAACAGAGATAGACTGGGTTAATTGATTACGTCACGGTTTAATCAATTACATTGTTCATAAAAGTTTTCCAGATTGTCTCAAGAACATTTTAATCGATTACACTTACGTATTAATTGATTACAATCAGTTAAAACTGTTTTTCTATTTAATGCTTTTGGATCTGTGCTTTGAGATACAACATACATTCTGAGTTTACGAATTACTCTATACTTTCTAAACTTTCAAAGGTTCAAGAAATAGATTTTCTAAGTGATACATTTATTGTTTGAGATCAAAAGATTACATGCTTCATTGATGTGATGTGTTAAGACAATATCCTTGAAAAGAACTTCAAGAGAGTTGATTTTAGGTTCATCAACATTCATGCAACCTATGAATTGATTGGTAACATTCATTCATTCAATTCATTCACTAAGGATCATAGATTGTGTCTCTCTTGACTTTTCTAGTAAATTGTTTTGTTTGAATTTTGTGTAAGGCTAAGATCAAAATAGTTTTCTTTCAAGCTTTCTAGAGTAGTGTTCTCTAGGGGTAAAGAACTGAGTAGAGTTCTCAATTTTTGTGTGATTTGATTTCTAATAGGGTGTTAGAATTCTGATTCTTTATCTAGGATGGATAAGGATAATCACTTGTAACAGATTGTAAAAGAACAAATTTGATTTAGTAGAACTCTAATCATGTTTGATTAGAAGAACTGGATGTAGCTTCTGTTGATTCAAGTGAAGCCAAGCATCAATGAACAAGAATCAAAGGCTCAAAAGTTTTGTGCTTTCAACATGCTCAAAGGCAAAGTTCCATGGAAAGCATTGAAGACCAATTTGATTAATTGTAAAAGGAAGTATATGATCTGATAATCCAATTGTGCACATCATGCATTAATCATTCATTTAGGATCATTAGATTAAA
>PYAF01002715.1:1301426-1328150 GCA_007407185.1 Glycine tomentella | reverse complement strand
CTTTACAGCTTTACAGTTAGACCCTTTATACCTATTCTAGTTAAAATAATTATTTATCAACTAAAATATATGCAAACATCTTTTTAATTATTTTAAATAATAAGTAATAACAAGTCAAAAATTGATCAAGCAATAACCCAAATTATATTTAAATAATAAAGATGTATACAAGCAATGATCAATTCATAAGTTTTTTTTTAGCTTTGAAGTACGTCCTAAGTACATGTATTTCTTACTTTTAAAAAATTCAAATATTTTAAATATAAGTTTGTAGTCCAAGTGAATCCTATAAATTGAACTTATTTGGTATCTGATTATCTATGTTATGTAATTATATTAATTTGTGTTTTTTTTAAATATTTTAAGATAGGTATATCTTAACATGTTCTATATAGATTTTTTTAGGGCGTTAGCCCTATGTTTTCAGGAAAAAAATAGATATTCATAAGTTACCCATTGAATCTTAATGGGACATTGTTTAGTGCAATATTGTACTAAAGTTCAATTGGGTTTAATTTCATCAATGCATAAATTTTACTTACACCACATTGAATCTTAATGAATCATTAGTGTTACACTTATACCTTATATTTTAAAATACATAATTTTATAAAATTTGATTATTACACATATTTTCACAACATATAGGGTATTTATTTATTATAATTTTTAAATAATTATATGACATTAAAAATAAGTTTGTACAAAAAATTAATGGTAAGTATGATTTAATTATCTTCATGAAAAATTTAAATATTGGTTTGTTAAATTTATTTAAAATTATTCTAGTATAATTAAAAATATTATATATTTATTTTGATTTATAAAATATTGTAAATACTTGTTTGTTAATTTAAAAATAACACTAATATATTATTTCAATAATTTTCAAGTATAAATGTATTTAAGTATATGTGATATACTTATTATGATTTAAAATAAATTTAAAAAGAAAAAAATACATTCGGTCGCTAATTCCGTCGCTATCTAATTTGTAATAGCAACCGAATCCAAGTCGGTTGCTATCAGTATAAAATAGCAACCGAATAGTATTCGGTAACAAACTTGTATCCCCTATGCGGTCGCTAATTCAGTCACTAAAGTTTTTTGTTTAAATATATGTATAGCCACCGAAATAGAGACTGAAAGTTACAGCGACTCTACGTTTCGGTCACTAATTCGGTTGCTAATCCAAATAAGCAACCACTTTTAAATTCAGTTGCAAATTCGGTCGCAATTGGCAACAAAAACAGATCGGTCCCTACTTCAGTGGCTAATAGCGACAGAATTTTTTCGGTCACTATTTTCGGTCACTAAACAACATTTTTCTAGTAGTGACTCTACAAAACTAATTTACAAGGCGAAAGTTATCTCTCACATATACATTTTAATATTTTGGACATAACACTAATCAATGTGAGATGTTTAACACATTCTCTTCTGAGCTTGACATTGAGCATAAATTTTGTAGGACTGAAAATCATCTATGAATGACTTGATAACAACTCGAGGGTGACACAATAGAACCAAACACACTTATTAGAATAAGTTTTGTTACCATAGAATGAGTTATTATGAACATTACATTATCAATTTGTAAAGTGATATTGGTTGCACTTCACTTATATAATATATTTTGAATATATATATATATATATATATATATATATATATATATATCACTTGTGAGATATCCAACACACCTCCTTCATGCTGAAAACTAGTCAATGTAAAAATCTTACTAGTCAAATTTTTAGGATTGAATTAAATTTAAAACTCATAACTTTTGTACGTCGATCACAAAGGTACGATATTATAGACAAGTATTGTTGGTTACTAAATAGTTTAAGCTCATATAGAAACCCATCTTTTTTATTTCTACACTTTCACCAATGACATCATTATTATCAAAATAAAAACAAATAGTAGAATGAAAAGGAGGAGAGTTGACCGGTGGAGACGGGAGGGTGCGCTTAGTAAGCTCCTTTTACTAATTATAGGAAGAATTTACAGATAATTATGGCTTACTTATCTTGCTTGATGTTGTGTTTAAGTGAAACTATTATTTAATTCATTGCTTGAAATTTAAAAAAATGGCTTACTAAATACACTAAAAAATTGACTTGTGATTTGTGATTGCATTCTGCAGGGACATATATAGCTAACATTTAGGTAGATCAGCAGGTGGTGGAGGGAGAGAAGTTGAAGGAATTGGTCCATTCTCAACCTCGAAAACCATGTCTAGTCCCCATAACTGATGATCATCCACATGGCAATGCACAAACCACATCCCTATAATTTTTTTTTTGAAGATATTAGTGTACTATGTATCTCAATCAAATTCTAAGACTAGCAAATTAAATATCTAACTAATGTTAAAAAATAATGAAGATATTTTGATCACGAATTTTACCTGGATTGTTAGCTTTGAATCTTATAACAGCCCATCCTCCTGCTGGCACAGCAATCGTGTTGCGAAATATTGGATTCACCAAATTAAACTTGTATTTATCTTTGTTGTAATTGAATTTCCCAAAATCTTGAGCCAAAACATGGAAACTAAACCCATGAAGGTGCATGGGGTGGCTTTGCGCATTCATAATTTGTGTATTTTGAAACACAACCTCCACGGTCGAATTGAACTTGAGTTTCTTCACCTTGGTCGATTTTGGCGGCGTAAACAAATACTTCGTATCCAAAGCAATTTTAGGGTTTGTGAAATCAAATATGATTGGAGGCTTGTCAGGGAAATCAGTAGTATACACACCACTGACATTGTAAAACGAAGCTTCCAACATAGAGTACCCTTTTCCAACGGGGTGCACAAATGATTCATTGTTCATGCTTGCGGAGAATTTCTGTCCAAATACACCTTGACACGTGCCATTCTTGGGACACCTTTCTAGGTTAACGTTAATAGTGATGAACATGTGCTCGTCCACCTCAAGTGGGATCGGGACCCAATGTGGGGCCCCCACCAAGCTCGTGATGTTGCTAAAAAATTTGTGAGCAATTGGTGTGGCCTTGAAGGGTGGAAGTAGTGGCACAATGGGCTTCGAGTCTTTTAATGATGTCGTGTAGCCTTCGTAAGCGACAATGCCACGAGTTGTCGTGGTGTCGAATAGGGCTTCTGGCTGGCCCACAACGTAAGGAGATGCTGCCATGTAATATGAGCCTATGGGTTGGTCGGCTTTGAAGAGCACGTCAGCAGTTTGGCCAGGGGCGATGGTGATGATGTCGGTGACATAGGGTTCGATGTAGGAAGCGTCCATGGCTACAACTGTGGAGCTGTGGTTGGCTATCTTCACGAAGAGGTTGTTATTGAATGCAGCGTTGATCATTCTTAGCAAGTAGGTCTTCCCTGGCTTTACCTTTAGCTTGAACATCTCTGAATTGTATTAAAAAATTAATCAGGCACATGTAATATTAAAAAGATCGATCATGCACATGCAAAGATAGATGGACCAGTTTGAATGAGTTTAGATTTTAGACGTCAAAGTTTCAAATTGATGTCACAACCGTAATTATAACTTATATAATAGGGTTTTGAAAAAGAAAGCTTAACCATAATTTTGGCAGATATATGAAGGTTTTGAAGAAATTATTATGTAGTACGGTCCTTGGACCATACAATTATTATTTAATCATCACATGACATCATGTAATCAAATAAATACTAGTATTATTTTTATTTGCAAATTAATGAAACTTGTATACATGTAATGTAGGGATTGGTTGAAATCATAAAAATAGTGTTCATGAGCCATTTAATAATTTTTCTAATTTCAGTCGTATTAGTTGTCTCCAATTTTCAACAATATTAGGATTGCAATAACAATTGTACAATTTAAAATCTAAAACTGTATTACAATTATAGTTAAACTCACATGGGTTAGTTGCATTTGCGTGCAACTATATATAGTTGCAATTATGAAAATTGTACATAAATACGGCCGCCATTATAATAAAATGCAATAATTTGAAACATGGCCCACTATTTGTCATAAAGGGATAAGCATAACAAAACCATAATTTCAAATTTTGAAGCTATGAGTTCAACACATGTTTGCATTTGAATTTAGGTGGTCAACTTTAGATATTCTAAAATTAATGCAATCACAAAAGAAAAGTGGTTAATTTGTAAGAGTAATATTTATGCATTAGTATATACTCTATTAGAAGGTAAAAATAGGAACATACGATTTCTAGAGCAATTGTAGAGATCACCAGGCAAACCATTGATGGTGTAGGCAGCAGATGGCCTTACATCCCCGAGAAGGAGTACTTGCTGATAAATATCCACAATATTACCGTCATACCAATCACCTATATTTTAATTAAAAAAAATACAAAAAAAATCATTTTCTTGTCATGGAATTTATTTTCATGTAATTACAAATTTTATAATTATATTCAAAGATTTGCACTTACCTAATATTATTGGTACTTGTTTGTAGGGTTTGGGAAAAGGAAACAGACCCGAATGAGGGTGAATGATGAAAGCACCATGAACCGTGGCACGTAAAACTCCTGAGTGAGCATGCCACCACAATGTCCCTTCTTCTTGTTTAACATTGAATTTATAGGTATAACTATTTTGAGGACGAATATTGCATTGGGTTATATATTCAGGACCATCTGCCCATGCACTAAAGAGCTGAAATACTCCATGCCTACATATATTTACGTTGATCAATGATATGGCTAATGAGAAAAATTTTGTTTAGTATCATAGGAGAAGAAAATTGAACAACGTAACCATCCATGCTAGCTAATACTTATGTAAGCTGGAGGTAATTAATTACGTAGTTACCCTTAAGTACAACTAACTTCTCATGAATTATAAATTTTTATCTGAAATAATAATAATAAGAAGAAAACATGTTGCATTGACCAATAAGTAATTATGAAATTAGTTAAGTGGAAAAATTTTGTTAACAGCTAAGCTGCTAAGAAATATATATATATATATATATATATATATATATATATATATATATATCTTTGAACTCTCCGCCCATCTTTCTTGAAGCCTTATGGGACCACTTTTGACTTTTCATCATCTCTACACAAATCATCCAAACAAATAAAAATAAGAATAATTATATTTAAACAACCTTTTAATTAGAATTAACCTGTTAATATATATTATTTCCCTCTATCTTTCTTTCAAATCATATCATTTAAAATATTTATATTTTTTCCTCCACAAAAAATACTAACAACACACTCTTTATTATTTGTTAAAATTGATTAAATATCACAAATTTTAACGAGTCTAACTTTCTATTTAATGAATCTCTATTAATTTTATAATTTTAACAATTTTTAACCAATAACATAATATGTGTTATAAAGATTATGGTAGAGAATGCATATCTAATACTCCTCTTTTCTCTATTATTTCTTTATCTCATAAGGTATCAAATAACATATAAATATTCACAAATAATTTTGGTAATAATAAAAAAGTTAATCCAAAGCTTAGTCACTCAATAAAATTAATAAAAGAAACAAACGGTTAGATGAAATAAAAATCTGCAGGGCTGAAAAAAATATTGAAAATGGACTATTCAATGCTTCATATAATTGAAAACGACGTTCAGGCGACCGGGAAGCAGCAAAGAAAGACCATAGTCTTTCACTCAGACTCAAATTATTGAAATTAGAATGGGGCCATCGGAACATAATTATGTACCAGAGCAAATTAAGTAGCTTTAGGAAAGAAACTCAAGAATTATTTTTCGTTTTGTACGAGCAAATCTTCTGCTTCATCTACAATGATTAAGGGGTATAGTTGTCTAAAATTTTCTGATGAGAAATTAACCTCTCCAAGAATCAGCTTACGACATTAAAGATATAAACATTATCATATTTATCTTTGTACGTGAAAAAATAAAGTAATAATATATAAAATAATTATATTGATTATTTTGTATATCTATAGGATTAACTTGGTGACAAAAATCTTAATATATAGTGTCTCTAATTTTTGGGAGGACTAAAAGGTTTATTCTCATTTTATTATTTCAAGTTAACTAAAATTAATCATCTCTCCCATCAAGGATTGACTGAACTATTGATTCACGGCACAAATGGAATAGGAGAGAAAAAAATTGATTAAAATTATCCAAAAATGTTTACCAATGAATAGTGATATTGTAGGGTGACTTGTTGATTACGTGAACAACCACAGCGTCCCCTTCTCGGACATCTATCCTTGGTCCAGGGTAAAGTCCATTCACTGTGACAATCACTCGCTCTTTGCACAAGCGTGTAACACCCTTGTTTTGAACCTGCAGCACATGAAATTTCAACAAATTGACATTATTGATCAGTATTAAATTAAGTAGTGTGCAGAAATCAGAAACATGTTTAATTTTCTATTAGTTTCTTACTAGTATGTGTTACAGCATACAGTGTGCATGAGAAAGGGTAGACATTAATATATATCTTATTGCAAGTGGTTAAGGTGTTGATTGATGAGTTGGGTAAGGATTAATAAGCTCATATACTGAGTTATAAAAAAAAATAGTTATATAGAAGTCATACGTACTGATTACAAAATAATAAATTCATGTTTGTGTAAGGACGACCTGTCAAGAACAAATAATTTTTAATATTCTAAATTTTCAAACACCTAATTAACTAATTTTTGTATTTCTCTTAATTTATTATATCATATTACCTATTATATCTATTTTTTATTTTTTACTTTTTCTTTCTCGGTTTCTAGTAGCGCAACAATTGGTACAATTCTTGTATATACTTAAAAATGACTGATTGTACATATAAATCATACCAAAAATTTAAGATGGAATTTTTTAACCTCAACTTTACTCGAGGTAAGTCGGACAATTTCGTTTGAAGAAAGAAAGAGAGAACGAAAGAAAGATTAAACAACAAACACAACCCACAACTAGTAGAGTAAAGAAGTATAGCATTAGCCATTACAATGAAAGTGTGTTCTACAGTAGCAGCAGAAGCCATGGAAATTAGAAGAGAAAAAGCCCATGCAAACCAGAACACAGAAAGCTTCATGTTGATGAAGTGGCGAATCCAAAGAAATAGTAGGATAGAAGCTTTTCTCTGAATTATCAACCTATATATATGACTCTATAAAGCTGCAGTGAGAAAGTGTGAAGGTGAACCTAGATGGTTATGTTATTCAATGAACTGTTGAATTTGTTTTCCTGGCACACCACAACAACAAGGACTCCACACATGTAGAGACTTGTTTCTGTGTTCTTATTTCCAATGCAAGGTTATGGATCGTATATATATATATATATATATATATATATATATATATATATATATATATATATATATATATATATATATATGTATGGAGTCAGTGGTGTTTACTGTTTCTATGCATGATTTTAGGTTTTTATATACATATATATATATATATATATATATATATATATTTGTTGAAAATTCAGTTGTTAATTAAATTGGTGTTGCATCGATCACACTTTGCCACACTTTGCCAGCAAGTCAAGTTAATAAAAAAAAAAATAAATGAAAGTTTGATCAACTAGACAATATCGTTCTTACAAAGAACATACGTCAAAAACATGATATTAAAGGTTGGAATCGAGTCAGGAAACCGTCAATTAGCATCTCTATCATGAAACTGATATTATGAAAAAAAGGCAATAAAATTAAAGATTGACTATACTCCTTTAAGTGTTTAAGGCTCATATTTATTGCTTAATCATCTCATTCCCCTACCATGTACTCTAATACAAGAAATGTGCCTTGTACTGTTCAAAACACTAACGGCTAATGCTATGTTGACGCAAAGGTCAATTTTTTCCCTAAATTTAAAGGAAAAAACTAAAATATTTTGCCGTTGGCTTGAACCATCGCTGATTTCAAATTAGAATCACCATTGCATGCGTTGGTCAAAGCTAATAGTATCGATAACATTCATCTGTCCTACGCTACCTAACAAATAATGAGTAATGAGATATTAAAATATCTATTCCAATTTTGTTATGTAGTAAATAATGTTATTTTGAAAAATTATTTATTGAAATTAAGAGAAAAGATAGACATATTTTAGTAAAATTGTTCCCTAAAATGTTAATTCTTTTGGAATATTTGTTATTTTGATCTATGTGAAAAAACCTTAAACATCAATCTCAATTATAAGACGAAGGGAGTATTTAGCACTAGCGGAAACCAATCATAATAAAAGGTGATTCAAAATGATTAGTTCATTAATTATGCCATTAATGGATTAACATCAGTTTATTGTCAAGTCTAAATATATGAGTAACATTGTGTCGCTGTCATCCATATTGCTTCTACCGTCCTATTACACCACCATTTTTTACCCATCTTTGCACAATCACTTTCATAACTGGGCTCCCATTATCATGTCACAACCACCATATTCGTCGCCTCCACTGCCTTCGTGCTACAACCATCGACACGACTCAATTACTACATTCACCACCACCACTACTTAGTTGCCACAGTTGCACTGCCTCTACCAACATGCAACCAACATCACTAGCTAGCACATTGCCGAAACCACGAAGGTAACTCTTGCCTATGTTTGAAAAAATTATTTGAAAGATTACAAGATACAAGTTAGGAGTTTAAAAACTGAAAACTTATAAGATAACTAAGTTAATTGAAAATATTTGATAAAATTAATTGAAAAATTAACTAATAAATGTCAAATAATGTAAAAGAATATATTTATATTTCTAATATTATAATATTTTAATTTATTTTTAATAACTTGTCATATTAAAAAGTAGGACAATAGTTTGTATTATAAAAAGTAGTAAATATTTATCAATTTTATTTATATTGTTTACAATCAGTTTTTCAATAAACTAATATATATTGTTTCAAATCATTTTTATAAAATAGAATTTAATTAAATAAACTTATATTGTTTAAATTTTTTAGTATTTAATTTTTATTAATAATATTATTTTAAAAAATAGTTTTTCGTAATAGTTTTGATTTTTTTCAACAACTTTTGCTTAGTGACCAAATGTTTTAAATGAAAATAAAATAAAAATGTATATAATTCAATAAAGTAATTAGTTTAACATTAAAAAAATAGAAAATTAGAATTCCAAGTCTCTTAATAACTAAGAAAATAAATATGCTGTCTAGTGTGTTTTTAAGAAAATTAAAATAGGTAAACTGATTTTTAAATTAAATAAAAGATAAAATCAAATCAAATAAATCCATAAAAATAATAACGAGAAAGAAATTAAATAATTTATAAATTAATTTATTTTTTATAAACTACTAAAATAACATCATGTGTAACAAATAAACTTTCATCAAATTTTTTTATAAACTCTTCAAAAAGTTTTATCAAACATACTTTGAAGAATGTGTTCGCGTTAAAGAATGTATTCTAAACTTTGTTAATTTATTTTATAATGATAATCCACGATTGAGTTACGTGCGTGGACCTATATATACTGGTAGAGTAAAGGAATACGAGAATGCATGGTAGACTGGTTTTTAATTTTTATTTTTTTATTTTTTTTTTTGCGTACAAAATGCATGGTTAGAGATTAACCTACGACTTTATCAAACAGTTTTGAATTACCGGTCAGATGAATGGTAGGACAGGGATGAGTTTGTGATTCTTTGTGAAATCCAGGGAAAATAAAAAAAAAAAAAAAAATCAGTGGGAGAAAAAATGTCTAATATTTTCTCAGATGTAAAATAATATTAACTTCGTTGGATAACAATTCGAATTTTAAAATAAATGAAACGCATAAAAATTGAAAGAGATTTTTTTAGAAATTTATTATGTTTCAAATTTTTAAGATTTCATCAGGATTTAAATATTTATTAATTTTTTAAAATTATTTTGGAGATTTGTTTCTTATTTAAAAAATATATTAAAATACGATAATATTTAAATTTTGTATTATTATTTAGTCCTATATATAAAGTCAATAAATAAAATTTTTACAGTGTGTTTCATCTAAGATACCATAGACTTGTGGTAATTTTATTATGTGGAGATAAGTTTTTCCAACAGGCTTTATTGAAAAGGGCATTAGAAAAATTGAAAACATTAAAAAAATTAAAAGAATAAAATAGATAAAATTATTGCCATGACTTATCTTCTCTTTTTATGTTTTACAATTTTTTGCACCCATCTTTTTAGAAACACTGTCTTATGGGTAACATTTATTTTTTTATAAAACAAAAATATATTTATTTAATATATTCAAATAAAAAATATTTTTTGGGGGAAATTACCCCATTAGTTAACATATGTAGATTTATTCCTAGCCTCAACATATACTAGCCAGTCCCTTTGTCTTGATATTCAATGAGATGAAATTTTATATCTCATCCTCGTTCTTATTGTAGGTCGGTTATCCTTGTCTCCACGAGAAAGGTTATTCGTAAAAAAAACTACTTATGACGTGCAAGATAATTATTTAATATTCACTTAATGGATAAGGGATCAAATGTAAATAATTAATTATTCACAAATTTTAACAAGTGCAAGTACTATATTTAATTAAAAGACCTCTTGAATTAATTCTTGGATTTAATTAATTAGAATAGGAATAAACAAATTATGGAATTTTTTTTTGTATTGACATAGTCGTCACTTAATTAAAGTCGAGAGTTAGTCAAAGAAAAAAGAACATGAATTAATTGTAGTGTTTAGCATTTTGTTTTCACCTATTTAGCGAAAAACGTAAGATATTTCTCTATGACGAAGCATTTCATGAGAAACTAGAGTCATGAGAGATTATTCTCGCTACTCGCTATTTGGTTGTCAAGGTTTGTGTTCCCTGTTAGAGATCATATACACTTTCATTTTGGAAAATATTTTCCTATGATCCTATTAAAAATTATGGTTAAATTAATGTGTAGACCCTTAAACTATTTAATAAATTTTAATTAAAAATTATCATAATTTAGGGACGTAATTAAAAAAATTTAACCTCTGCAAGCTAGTATGTTGAGTTTAGAACCAGAAGACACGAAATACTGGTATGCAAAAATGTGAATACTTGTCTGGATTTTTAATTAGGTTCATTTACTATTTGTCATTTTTAACTAGATATTTAAACTATTATTTTATCAATCGGATCTATTTATTTTTTAATTAAGAGAACTTAATTAATAAATAAATACAAATTCATCAGGGATCTAATTGAAAAAAAAATTCATGGACCAAAATAAAATTACTAAATAATTCAAGAACTTACCAATTAGTTTAATCAAAATTTATAAAATAGAGAGAGAGAGAGAGAGAGAGAGAGAGATTTATTAGATAAAACATGATATTGACAATTTTTTTAAAAAAGTATTCAAAAAGTATGTTAAAAAGTGTCACCAACATTTGTAAAAAAAAAAAAAAAAAGCAAGTCGATCCATTCAAGGGCTTTCATAATAATGGCTAATACACTGAGTTTAAATTAAACTAAATAAATTATTTTTTATTATGTTATTGATATAAAATATTTCTCAAATTTATAAATTATTAATCTTTATTTTATAAGATTTAAAATGAGATCTTACTTAATTTTTATTAAGTTCAGTATACACCACTTATATCATAGACTTGATTTCTTTTTTATATAAATCAAATCAATATGTATTAATATAAACGGTACCAGCAGTACCAAGATTTACAAATAGGACACAAAATTTGGTTACTGATATTTATTACCATGACAGATAATAAATATAAGTAATCAGGTCAATAACAATTATACATCCCCAAGAAAAAAGATATGCCCCTTCTAAAACAGAATCAGTGTCGAGTAGTAAGTCACTCGCGCTGAGACACCTTAATTTACTGTCCATCACTCATTCCAGCCATGTAAGTCCAAGCTACACTGCTTACTTTGTCATGAAATTTATTAAATTTGTTCCCCATTATTGATGCAACTAGTTATACCTAGCTGTTCTGTAAAAAAAATAGTTATACCTAGCTGTAAGCATCATTAAATATTTCTAAATTAAATTCACAAGATACGTATGCAAACTCAACGATCACGTTCACCCATTTTATTTTAATTACTTAGTTTTAAGAAGATGCTTTGGAAACTTTTATTTGATAAATGAAAAACCAAAATGTAAAAGCAGAAGAAAAAGTATATACAGGCCTTGAGATTTGAAGCAGTATTGATTGGTTTTAGACTATAAAGCGCATGATAATCTTTCAGACAAAAAGGAAATTTTAGTTTAGATTAATCTTTATTTAAAGAACGATTTCTAAAATAAGTGAATGCAGGGCATGAGAATTGATGCTATAACTAATTTTAGGTGACTGTGTGTGTAAAGAATATATCTGTTTTTCATACATCATCTAGAACCTGACGAAAATGTATAGGTCAAAATTTCCCGGTCGTCTTGCAGTGCGCCCTGTAGGGTAATTCATACACAATTTTAGAATAAAAAAAATAAAAGGGTCACTTGAATCCCAAGTTTTTTTTTTTTTCTTTTCAAAAAGACAAAATAAGCTTAACATATACACCCAAAGTAATTTCCATGTATAAATTTGACAAAGTCATATATAAAATTCATATTGCTTTGAAAAAATTAAATCGTTCAATTTTTTAATGATTGAAAGTCAATGATATACTGCAAGCCTGCTAGCTGTAGTTATCATATAGTTGTTTTTTTCTTAATGGCTATTGACAAAGGAGTTTTGATTTACTTACGAAGCATATCATTGTAGAACATTATATGGTATAGAAAACTTTCATGGTCATATTCATTCACCATTTAACAATAAAGGCATCATTGAATCACATGTTTTTTTGCAAAAGGACAAAATAAGCTTCACGGAATAATTTTCATGTAGAAGTTTGAAAAAGTGATATGTATAGTTATAATATAAAAAGAAAATCGTTCAAACTTTTTAATGACTGAAAGTCAATGTTACTGCAAACAGGTATTAAAACTAAGGACGAAATTAAAAAAAATATGTTAGAAGGGCACAAATTATAGGTTAATAAATAAATAAACAAAAACTTCCACTTATAAATACAAAACATTAGAGAGAGGAGGTACGGCTTCCCAAGTAAGCTAATACCTAATACCTAATTCCAAATTCCCCCCATATTAAAAAGTGCAAGTTGTATATAATTTATTAGATATACGAGGCATGTCATTGTGAAAATATTAGATATATATGGATTTTTTTTTATCACATCATTGGCCAATGACAATTGTATATAATTTATTTTAGTGGATGAAGTCGCGCGTTAATTTGAGTGGATCGTTGCACCATTTCAGTATCAAGCATATTTTTGCAAAGGCTATATAACCAAGTGATCATGAAGTAGTTTTGACTAGGATCCCGTCTTTTATTTTTATGCCTCTTAGGGGCGACGATCAGTGTATGCAATTCTGTACTTTATCACCTAACACTTAGATTAATTGATGTGGGATTATTTTAATTAAATCAATAATTTTGAATTTAAGTTTTAGATATGTAGTTGTGTTATATACTTAAAAAGAAAAATCATTGATTCATAATATTTTTATCTGAGTCAAATATGATTATCTCTTAGAAAAAATATGTGCCAATGAACCAAACAAATTATCTTGTAGATTTTAATTGATATTGGGTTTGGGGCCTGCCCCTTCCTTTTTTTTAAAAAAATAACATTGTGTCACCTATTACTACATATTATTCTGTAAAATATTATAATACATAAAGGATCTATTTGATTTGAAAAAAAAAAAAAAACCCAAATCAATTGAAAAGATTAATACAAAATTTTGTTTTTTACTCGATAAACAAATCGACAACTTTTTTTTTTTTATCAAAAATACAAAATAGTCAAAAGACAAAATACATACCATTTTATTTATTCTATCTAATAATTATATAATAATTGTCATCATCATGATTGTCGTCATTATTATTATTAACATTGTTTTGATTATTGTCACTGTCATTGCTATTTTCATTACTGTCATTATCATAATCACCACCACCATTACTGATATCACACCACCACCATTGCTACAGACACTAGGAGTTTCGTAGATCACTTTTGAGTAAAAGAATCATCTTATCTAAAAATCAAAAGAGCTCGTGATTCGCTTCAGTTTGGACGACTTTCTAAAAAAATAACAATTTGATCTAATCCAATAGAATACGATTTTTGATTGGATTTGATAGGTTAATTTTTAACACATATTTACTTACCTTTTAAATTCCTATTGATGGATGCCTTTCTTCAATCCAAGATATTAAATTTTATGACATGGTGACAATTACAATCATAGAAATACCGATTAAAAAATCAGATTTGTTAAAGCTCTAAAACCATGTCATAAACCCACTTAATTTTTCAAAAGCATAGTTGTTTAGGTGAAGACTCGTGGATAATTTCATATCTAACAATGACCAAACAAGGGGCTTAGTTCAAACAAATACATGCAATTTATTTGAAGCAACAAGTTTCATAACCATGTGAAATTGTCAACCAAGTGGGTTATTTAATAATTAATAAAAAAAATTCAAAAACAAGTCTTTACGATGAAGAATTAAAGTGCACATTCATATGGGTTATTAATAAATCTGGCCTAAACTTTCTTGTATCTTTCTCCCTATCCTTACCCAACCCAAACTTTCTTTTTCCTTCCCGACCCAAGCGAACCCTTCCCTTCTCCTTTCATGTCCTTCCCTTCTCCCCCTTCTACGCATCCCCTGTAATTTGGTATTTTTTCTGACATTTTGTATTCAAGCAGAATTGTCGTTGCATTTATAAAAAAAAAAGTAACAGAAGTGAAATTTTATTGTGTGTTACGATACAACGGAATTGTGATTTTGTTACATTTATTTTTTGGATTTTGGAACACACAACAAAATCGTGATTCTATTATTTGTCAGGAAAATAATACAATAGAATCACGATTCTATTATGTTGTTTTCATATTTATTATTCTTTTATAGCAAAATGTAATGCTTTTTATTTTATTTTCTTAGTTAAACATAATTATTTATTATGAAAGATTACATACCTTTTTTTGCATTTTTTTTCAAATGACTCGTAAGAAGCAGACATTTTATGTTGATGGACATGATCCTCCCCCAATGAAGGCCCCCTAGTGATTCCATTGTGTTGTGGAAAAATATAACAACACAATCAAGATTTCATTATATTAAGGGGGGTGTAAACAAACCAACAACAAAATTGTGATTCCTTGTATAGTACTATACAAAATAATCATCACTATTTCGTTTGTTGAGGGAGGTACGAAAATGAATACACAACGAAATTATGATTCCTTTACAATGATTCTTTAGAATGACATTTTGAAAATAAAAACGTGTTCACCTCTTGATAAGAGCCAATAGCAATAGAAGTGAAGCGAATAGCAACTCCCAAAACAAAATTATTCATGTGTCCTCAAATCAAACTATCAATCCATGATGCCTATAAACGGCCCATAAAGTATTATTCATTCAACCAATTATGTCAAGAGAAAAGAAGATCAAATATTTTAAATAAATTAGATATAAGTAATTTGTATTAATTTATAGTAGTTTTTGCCTTTCTGGATTATCGTATTGTTGATGCAAATTATTTATCGATGACTAATTTTTGTCAAAAAATTTGAATGATTATTTTTAGTAGAATTTTCTTTATCCACAAAATTTGTACCTAAGATTTTGTTAAAAAATTTAACTTCAGTTCCACTCAAACCAATCACATGTGAATAATTTATAATATACAACTATCTATTATAATATGGATGGAACATCTCCAAAATAAATTGAAAATTAAATTAAATTTAGAACTCTCTATTTAATTTTAATTACCACATACACTTTAACCACTACTACAAAAAGGGTCTTTTAAGACGCGTGTTTTAAGACGGTTGTGGGACACCCGTCTTAGAAGGGTGCGCGGTGGCATTTTTGAAATTAAGTTAAACTTTTTTAAGACGGTTTTCGTAAAACTGTCTTAGAAACTAGTGTTCAAAGACGGTTTTCGTAAAACTGTCTTTGTAAACAAGTGTTCAAAGACGGTTTTACGGAAACCGTCTTAAAATGGAGTGTCTATACTTTTTGTACCCCCTCTCCCTCCCCCGTTAAAATTTTGAAATTTGAATTTAAAATTTAAAATAAAAAACGAAAACCAAACGGCGCTTCTTTATTCTTCGTGTGTTCCCTTTCACACAGTCACTCATGTGTCTTACTCCAAACCCATTCTCATGGGCTACCTCTCTTGCAGTGTTGAATGTGGCGAGGGAACTGGAGGAAGGGTGCGACACTAGGGTTGGGAGGTTGAGGCAAGTTGGGAATGCCATGGCCATCGAGATGCACGCTGGTTTGTCTTTTGAAGGTGTCTCCAAGCTCAAAATGCTTCTCACATTCGTCGATAATCTCCCTAATGGGTAAATAAAATCATCTCTTTCTTCTTCCAATTGCTTTGCCCCTTAACTCTGCCATTGCATAAAGTTTGGCTCTTTTACATTTCTGCTGATGGGCATTTCTCCTTTTCGTTCCTTCTTTGTGAAAGTGAATGTTTGATAGATTCTCTGGTTCAAGTGTCATTTCGCTTCCCTTTTCACTGTTTGCCCTATTTTTGTTTTTTTATGTCTTGTTCGGTTGTTCTTATTCTCTTTTTCTTGTGTTTACTCAGCTTTTGTTTTCTTTTCAGAATCACTACATGCCCCCTGATTTTGTACCCCCTCTCGGAGTAATAGTTGGTGACCTTGTGTGGTGTCTTTAATGGCCATGGTCCGCACGGACACCTTGTTGCACACAAAGTCAGGGAAGCCTTGCCGCTAAAACTGCTTTCATTTTCTGCAGCACATTTTTTATTTTCTTCACTTTGCAGGGTTCAAATTTGTTCATGGGAAATATTGGGGATTCCCGAGCAATTATGGGATCCAAGGACAGCAATGACCATCGATTTGAAGCCTGATTTGCCAAGTGTGTTATATACTGTCATCATTCATCCTTTCTATGTCAAATATATGTTTTTGCTTGATGTAAACTTGTTCAAATTTGGATGTTAATATTTATAGGGGAAGCAGAACGAATTAAACAGTGCAAGGGTAGGGTCTTTGCATTACAAGATGAGCCAAAAGTTCATAGGGTATGGTTGCCTTTTATATGCTTATAGCTTGATTAAGTGAGTGTTTTTTTGTTTTTGTTTTTTAATTCTTTACATGCTACAAGGGTTTGATTCTTTCAGACCATATATTAATTACAAAATTCATTTGTCTTCTTTTGTTTAGCTAGTTTCGTTATCTATTAATTTGGATGACCTTGCATGACCTCCAAGAGAATTACCAGCTATTAGTTTCAACCTTGAAGGAGAAGGAACGCACCATTTCCAAGCTACTGAAATCAGGTAAATTAATTGATTGTTTGTGCTGGCAGATTTATGCTGTTATTGTGGACCCATATCAAGTTCTTGAAAGGTAAAAGCCAAGTTATTAAAAATTGATTTGGTTTTTATTTCTTGCAGCCACTAGTGGTGGTGGTGGTTGTGGTAATTCTGGTTTCCTGTGAAATTTTTTGAATATAAGTCAAATATGTTCTCTGTCTACCTTCTTAAAGTAACAAGTTCCTTAATGGAAATTGAACTTTTGGATTTTGTCGATGAATGCGTTCAGTCTTGCGTAGAATTCTAAGCTGTAAATAAGGGCCCAATGATGGCTTTTCAACTCCAACACATCGCTTCATGTAAGTTTAAACACAGAGATTGATGGGCTCAAAAGTTTTAATTACTTGTTCCTATAATAATGATTGTTCAGCCCCAACACATGTCCTCGTGTTTCTTTGATAACTATTTTGAACTCAGTATACATTTCTTAAATACTATACAGTAATGTAATTGAGTCTCTGACTTTCAGTTTTGCATTTATATATTTAATTCACCTACAATGTCCACCCTTTGTGAAACTCAAAAAGTGCTTCTTTTTGACAACTTTTGCTTTTCATTTATTTTCTTCCACTTCTACTTTCTTTCTTTCTGAAGATCAAATCGTTTGGTTGATACCTCTTTTTGATACAATGTCATTCAGCTTCTTTAAATGTGTAGAAAGCAAAGTTTCCTGAAACTAGATTAAATTTTAGTGGTTATGTGCAAATATATATACAAGGAGAGAAGTTATTCTCCACTGTTCAACTAATGCTCAATTTAATTGCTACATATATAACTCATATATATAGAAGACAGAATGTTATAACTTATAGGTAATCTTTTTTTTTTTCTCATACATTCATTTAACATTTTCTTTTTTTTAATTGAGAAAAGTTTCTTAGCCACATTAAGTAGGCCTATTTCAATTATGGCCGATAAGTTATTGTAGTGATTTTATTATTAAGATATATTTTATTATCATATTAGTGATTTGAATATATGATTTAGATACAAAACATGTTATATATAGGCTTTATTTAATTTCATGCTTTGTGTTCTTTAAAGCAAACATAATAGAATGTAAGACTGGATATATTTTTATTCTCCTAACAAGATAAAATTAAGTTGAATAGATATAATAAACTGCTACGTTTCTTTCTATCCGCCCATGTGCCAAACTTTACATAATTATTTTTATTTATCAATAGTGATGCTTCATGCAGCTGGTTGGTATAGCAAAAATGTTCTCCAGTTAAATGACTTTGGCCTCTGCCTGGATTAATCTGTTGGTTGATATTTTTGCTGCAAAGTTCTTCATTTTATCTTAATCTTGGTTTCTCATTCTTTAGTTATTTTTTCTGGTTGTTATCTTGGTTATGAATTCAGACATGTTTTCCTAGATGCACTGAAGAATTAGATTGAAACTCTGGCATTTTGTTTTTGTTTGTTCTTTTGCCCTCCATAGATATTATTTTATTATTATAATTATATATAGTTGCAATATGAATTAAAAAATTAATTAGGCCACTATATATTGATGCATTTTTAAATATTAAATTTATGATTTTTATTTTTTTAAAAAGATATTCTAAGACGATTTTTGTGAAAATCGTCTTAGAAATCGTTAATTTTTTTAATTTAAAAGGACATTCGAAGACGGTTACTCACAAAACCGTCTTAGAAGGGTTTGGAAAAAAAAAAACTGACCAAAGACGGTCTTACGAAAAAGCCGTCTTTGAATCCACACAACTAAGACGGTTTGTCTGAGAACCGTCTTAGAAGGGTTTGGAAAAAAACAAAAAAAAAAAGCCAATCAAAGACGGTTATTTCAAGTAACTGTCTTTGAAACCACAGAATCTAAGACGGTTTGGGGCATAACCGTCTTCGAAGGGGTTATAAAAAAAAAATAAAAAAGAAAACTCATCAAGGACGGTTTTATCGGTTAACCATCTTTGTTTTCAACCATTCTAAGACGGTTATCAGTCATAACCGTCTTTGAAACATAAATATATTTTTTTAATTTTTTTATGGCTTTTAGGACGGTTGTTGTTTTCAACCGTCTTTGAATCTTCTATACAAGGACGGTCAGGGAACCGTCTTCGAAAATGTCAACTTTCAAAGACGTCTGCGAAAAAGACGGTTGTAGAACCGTCTTTAAATGTGTTCTACAACCGTCTTTGAAGATCCTATTTGTAGTAGTGAACGTTAATTATTAATTTTACCCACATACACACGCAGGTATGTATTTGTAGGCGAGCCTTTATTTATCTCACAATACTTGGACTTAATTTAGATTAATTTTAACTTAGACAAAGTTTTTCAATTGTAGATTTTTATTATTGAAGTTTTTCTAAGGTGAGAATACTTAAGTCTATTAAATATGTAAGTGCTTTTAGAAAAAAATATTAGATTGAAAAGCTTAAAAAGTTTTTTTTATCTATAAAGAAAAACTATTATTGCAACCAAATAATGAAACTTGCAAAGTTTAATTTGGTGATTAACCAATATATATACGAGTTACAAAGTGATTGAACAATCCGTCCCACTCAAACAGAGGGAAAACATCAGAACACTCATAGACTTATGTCCACTCCCAATACAATAAAAACATCTCGATACTCGTAAACTTTTGTCCACTCATACTACGTTTTATTAAAACTTTGCTTCACTTTCATTAACTTGACTTTCCCACCCAATAATACAAATCTGAAACATGCATAATTAATATTGCACAGCTTGTGGTGTATATTAATATGAAACTCACTCTGAATGATAGGCCATGACCATGAGTTAGCCATCCTTGTAAGACAAATTAAATGAAATTTTTTTATCTATTTTGTTATGCAGCTGCTGCCTCCTACAATTCATGGATATCGATCTATACCTGAAAATTTAAATTAATAATTCAGTCATCGAGCCATGCATCCAAGAGGATTACTGCGCCATTCTGAAAACAATACACTTGAATTCTCAGTCTTAATTAACTTCAAACCAAATCCAAGAGTGGAAGTTTATGGAATCTATCAGTTGTAGAAAATGAAATAATTAAGCCATGCTGAAAAATGATGTTATTTCTCTACTGCCATATTGACCAAACAATCACATGCCATCAGTGACCGATCTAGGACATTGGGTTAGTGAGACAATTTATTTAAAAAAATAAAAAATTGATAATTATCATTATCATATGAGATAGTTGGGTTCAAACACGAAGATAAAAGGTACAAAATATAAAATTTTAAGATAAATATGTACATTTTACTAAAATAAGATGTACATTTACTTACTCTCACATGTGAACTGATAAGAAAGTTCAAATATATAAAATTATGAGATGTAAAATATAAAATTAAGAGATGCAAAATATAATATTTTTAGACAAATATTAATGATTTTATTGAAATGAGGGGGTGTATTTGCCCACCCTCATTTCAACCAGGCTTTGCCGGTGCATGCCATAACAGCATCCATGACCTCTTGATTTTCTTACCTCCCATTTCGAGGGAGGAACAACATCAAACTCAATCCATGCATAAAAAGTTTGTCCATATCTTTGACGAGTAATATGTATCCTCACAAGCAAAGTTATATATAACACTATTTTTTTTCTGTTCATCTGTTATATTGCGCAATTCCAAAAATTAACTTGCATGTATAATTTAATTTGATTTTAATTTAAATTTGGAGTTTGATTTATTTTACATTTTTATTAAGTTATTTTATACTTATAAGTGCTAGTTAAAAAAATTATCCAAATTAACTTTTTTTATAATAAATCTTATATTTCATTCATACACATAAAAACAATAAACTCTAATTTATATTATTGACTTCCAAGGTCGATCGGTTACAACATTTCACTTTGAAATTCCTAAACATTTCTACTAGAAATTATTGTTTGCTGGCAATATGATGCCATATTTTGGTAACATTAGATACCATTAGATATTCTTATGACACACGTAGAAGAAAATGCATGCGACAAATGGTGTTGATTTCTGATCATAAGTAGTACTGCACTCTGCAACCTGGTTAACATTTAGGAAGATCAGCAGGTGGTGGAGGGACTGAAGTTGAAGGAGTTGGTCCGTTCTCAACCTCAAAAATCATGGCTAGTCCCCACGGAACATGGTCTTCCATATGGCAATGCACAAGCCAAACCCCTGTAAGTAATGAAGACATTAGAGTCTCTTACCATAGCTAGTCTAGCTAGTTGATATGGCAACATCTGAATTTAGCATTATAAATATATAGTAATAAGTTACTTGCTATATATATATATATACTCTCACTTGACTTTTCCTTAATGTAGATCAAATGTAATGTAACTAATGCAAAGTTTAGAAATTAATTTTTTTCCAATAAGCACTTATAAGATGAAAAAAAAATATAGGATGATAATTAAAATAAATTAAATTTCTCTTATAAATTAAAATTAGATTACACATGTATAAATTAAAATTTAAAATGGTTAAATGAGAAGATTTTTACAAAATAAATTTTGCATAATTAAATTGATTTTCAAGAGAATATCATTTCATTAGTATTTGTCAAAAATGTTCATCCAAAAACAATCTATATATGAACAATTATAAAACAATGTGACATGACAAACTACGAAAAAACATTACTTGATGCTGTAAATTAAAGAAATGAAGAGAATCAACACCTGGATTGTTTGCTTGGAACCTGATGACAGTCCATCCTCCCATAGGCACACCAACAGTGTTGCGTAATTGTGGATTCACCAAATTAAACTTAGCCCTATCCTTCCTGTCGAAATTCCCGAACCCTTGAGCCAAAACATGGAAGCTATACCCATGAATGTGCATGGGGTGGTTTTGGCCCCCAAGAAGTGCTGTATTCTGAAACACAATCTCCACCGTTGAATTGAACCTGAGCTTCTTCGCCTTGGTTGATTTTGGCGCAAACAGAAGGTTCATATTGTTAGCGTTGTTCAGATTCGTGAAGTCAAACATAACCGGAGGATTGTGAGGGAAATCCCTAGTGTAAACACCACTCTTGTTTTTTTTATGGAATGCTTCCAACAAAGAAAGCTTCACACCCGCGGGAACAGAAAATGACTCATTGTTCATGCTGGCAGAAAATCTGTGACCATTTGGACCCTTACACGTGGCGTTGTTGGGATTCTTGGAATCACATAATTCTAGGTTGAACCCAATGGTAATGAACATGTGCTCATCCACCTTACGTGGCACAGGAACCCAGTGTGGGGCCCCCATTTTGCTAGTTATGACGTTGTAGAATTTATTATAAGCCGTGTCCGTGTCGTTGAAGGGCGGAAGAACGGGCATTACGGGCTTTGACGATGGCAGGGCATTTTCGTAAATGACCGTGCCCCGAGCTACGTTGGCGTCGAAGTCTTCGAGACCAACAACGTAAGGAGATGCAACCATGTAGTACGAGCCAGTGGGTTGATTCGCTGTGAATAAAACGTCAGCACTCTGGCCAGGGGCAATGACGATGAGGTCGGTGACGTAGTGGTCGGTGTGGGAGGCATCGACGGCAACAACTGTGAAATTGTGGTTCGCTATCTTCAAGAATAGGTCGTAATTGAGCAGCGTTGATCATTCGGAGCATGTAGGTCTTCCCTTGCTTAACTTTCATCTTAAATGTCTCTGAATTATAATCAGAAGGTCATACATATATAGACCTTAAATTCATGAATTTAGAAGAGTTCAAATGTTGAATATGAGAGCATGATATTCACATGTTTGAATTAAATTCAAGTGACCTACTGGAAATTGTTCGTGGCACTTGGAAAATCTAAGGACTACTTCAAAATTTAATCATCTAATGTGTTACATTAATTTTTCTAATTAAGAAATTAAGTTAGAGAACTAGAAGACACTCCCAATATCACAATATCATCGAAGAGTAACTCAATGACTTGTAACTTGTGACTATCAATAAAGGTTAACCTACATGATTAATTACTACATAAGTTCGAACCACAATTTTATCTATTTGATTGTAGCTACTAATTAACTAGTTCTTGATGAAGTGTCATACAATTTTCCTAAAAGGATTGCCTACCAAGAAAGAAAAAACAATGTAGGGGATCGAGCCCACATCCAAGGAAAAGATAGGAATTTGTAATAATCTTTAAATATTTGTGTCAACCCACCCTCACTAACAATCTATTACATTAATAATAGTAAGCTGAGTATTTGTATATATCTTTTTATACAAATAAATTTAATTTTATGTTAGCACATATATTGCATATCTTACTTTTAGTTTAGATATATATTGTTTACACTAATAATATTTCAATTTTTATAAAACACAATCTATATTAATGAGAGCAAATCTAACAACTAATAATTTTTTGTATTAGTGTAAAAAATGGTATACTTATTAATTAATGGAGGTAATTAAACATACCATTTTCAGTACAATTAATGAGATGGCCGCTAGTCAAACCATTGATTGTAAAGGCAAAAGATATGTTTGGTCCACCGCCACTGCCCTGTGCTTCGGTAGTAATATTCTCAACACTAGAACTATACAAATCTCCTGCATTTTTAAATTAGAAAATATTATCATGAAAAATATTACGACATTTTGAAGTAACTGCAGATTTTACAATTGTACAAGATGATAGTATCAGCTAGATTTCCTTCGTAGATACAGAAGAAACCTCTTATGGTAGAACAATGGAATGACCCTTCATTGATAATATTAAAAGAAAGTGTACATGTAAAAGAAATAGAAGTACCCAATTTTTATTTTATAAAAAAAACAGCTAATACCTAATATAAGAGGAATTTGCTTGTACGGTTTAGGAAATGGAAATCGGCCTGAACGAGACTTAATGATGAAAGCACCATGAACTGTTGCGCGTAAATATGATGCATGAGCATGCCACCATACTGTTCCTTCTTGTTGTGTCACGTTGAATTTATATGTGTATTTACTTCTGGGTCTAATTGTGCATTGAGTTACATATTCAGGACCGTCTGCCCAAGGACTAAAGAGCTGTAACACTCCATGCCTACACATATATAGTTCAAAGTTCCATTTACAATGATGCATTAACTTAAATGAAACATAATTTTGTGGGCGTTGCAAATAAAAAAGAGTATAAATATTTACATGAAAAAACTTTGGTAGTAGTTTAAGTCTAACAATTGATGATTTATCAAATGAATGGTCATATCTTATTTATTTGAAACCAAATTAAGAACAAGAAGTTGGTTTCTTAAATGCGATCGAAAATCACATATACTGACTTCTTGTCTCTTTCTTATCTCCTCAGTTAAAAATAACGCGTGGTTAAAAGGTAATGTAATTAATATACTCTCTGTTAATTGTTTTCCCATTTTTGCTAAAATATCAATTGTTTTAATTGAGGACATAGGAAAAGCGTCTAAACAGGTCAGATAGCTAGGTTGCTTGGTTTATGATATACTGCATATAAATAGTAATTATATATTCCATGGACAAAAAAGTACTACTACCAGATATGGCATCTTATTTAAATAAGGGAGGACACAAATTAATATCATGTTGGTGTGTGGGTCTAGCTAATTAATTTATAATGGCTCCACATATTAATTACGTGGAATCTTCGTCATTCATGTGTGTATGTGAGTCTATAGAGCTTGGTAGGGCTAGTAAGTACTAGTGCTAAACATTTTTTAGGCTCATTAATTAATTAAGAGAATTTCTTATATTTCATGCTATTTTGTCAAATTCTCTAAGGATATACATATGGAAGAGGGTTTACCAATGAAGAGTGATATCATACGGTCCCTCGTTCAATGTGTTGGCATTTTTCCTCCTTAACAGACGGAGAGGAGAAATTTTCAAAACGCGTGGGCCACTGTGAAGAAGAAAAGCAGCCGTAGGAGAAAGAAGAAAAACGCACGCAAAGAAAATTCATTTTACTGTGCGCTTTCGGTACGCAAAGGAAAATTAAAATTTACTATGCACTTTACTGTGCACTTTGAAAAACTGCGCATCCACCGAAAGCACCGAAAGCAGGTTTGTTTCTTTTGCAGTTACTGTGCGCTTCAGCCTCTATAAATAGAGGAAACGTTCATTCGTTCAAACAGAAGCAGAAGGTGAGTGAAAGAAGAAGAGGAAGGATGTAGATCCGAGAGACATCCGAGAGCGAGCAATCCTGAGTGTTTTTTCTCAGATGAAAATAAGAGAGTTCCTCTTTAAAGAGAGTGAGAGAGTTCCTCTTTAAAGAGAATGAGAGAGTTCCTCTTTGAAAGGAGAGAGAGTTCCACCAATTTTTGGTGAGATAAATCCTTCCAGTGAGAGATATAATTAGTGTGAGCCATCCTTTAGTGGGTGAAGAAATTTTGTCTGTTAGCCTCTAGTCCCACACTAGAGAGATTGTTACTTTGTAATCCTACTTTCATAGTGGATGTTTTTCTGGACTAGTGTCCCATGGTTTTACTCTTCACATTGAGGAGGTTTTCCACGTTAAAATCGTTTTGTGTTTTCTGGGTGAAATTTTTCTGCTTCTATATTTTCCCATCTCCTCACAGATTTACTCGCTTCCGCAAATAGATGGGGTTACCAACCCAACAGTGGTATCAGAGCTACTGGTTGGTTTTTTAAATAGTGAAAAGGATTGTTCATCACTATTCATCACTATTACGGCGGCTGCACTATTTACACGTACGGTACTATTCACACGTACGGCACTATTCATACGTACGGTACTATTCATACGTACGGCACTATTCACACGTACGGTACTGTTCACACGTACGGTACTATTCAGAGATGGAGGGCACCATAGCACATGATGGTGATATGTTCAAACTCACCGCAGAGAACTACTCATACTAGAAAGACGGACAAGGAACGGGAGATCCTGAGTCGGAAGGCAGTGGCCACGATCAGGAAGCATATTGATAAAAGCCTCTTTGAGCACGTGTCCGAGTTCACAAATGCGTATGAATTGTGGCACAAGTTAGAGTCCATGATTCAGAAGAAGACTCCGAGAAACAAGGCTCACCTGGTTCGTCGGCTAGTGAAGCTGGAATATAAGGACGGGATGAGTATGATTGAGCACCTCAACACGTACAAAGGTATCGTGAACCAGTTGTCCAAGGTCGACATGAGGATAGACGACGAGATGCAAGCTCTGTTGCTCTTGAGCTCGTTGCCAGAGAGCTGGGATACTCTGGTAGTTACGTTGAGTAACTCGACGTCGGAAGGGAAGCTGGAGATGGATGTCGTGACCGACAGCCTCCTGAATGAGGAAGCCAGGAGGAGAGAACGGGGTGCGAGCAGCAGTGGAGATATCATTGTTGTGGAGCGGAGTAAATTCGACTTCCGAGCTCGAGGAAAGAGCCGAAGTCGTGAGAGGAGG
>PYAF01002715.1:1288529-1301326 GCA_007407185.1 Glycine tomentella | reverse complement strand
TTGTTACTTTGTAATCCTACTTTCATAGTGGATGTTTTTCTGGACTAGTGTCCCGTGGTTTTACTCTTCACATTGAGGAGGTTTTCCACGTTAAAATCGTTTTGTGTTCTCTGGGTGAAATTTTTCTGCTTCTATATTTTCCCATCTCCTCACAGATTTACTCGCTTCCGCAAATAGATGGGGTTACCAACCCAACACAATGCATGAACAATTATAGTGTCACCTTCGTGGACATTTATCGATGGCCCTGGGAAAAGTCCATTAACTGTCACAATCACTTGCTCCTTGCAAAAGCGTTTGATAGTCGTGTTTTGAACCTGAAATTGGTGAAATACATGAAATTGCAATAATATGACCATCCCTTCAAACAAAATCACGTTCGACAAGGAATCTACAGACGTAAATGTGTTTTTAATGTATATTAGATTAAAATTTTATGGCTCAATATCTAATATGAGAATGGTTAGACACTAACGTACGTAGAGCCAAGTTTACTGCATACTATTGTTAGGTGAGGAGTTTAGATAGTTGTGTTTGACAAATGTTGTGATCTTAAGTGGTTGATTAACAAATCAAAAGAAAAAAAATAAAAGATAAAGAAAGAAAAAACAATGTAGACAACACTAAGTTGCTTACATAATTAAACAACCATGAAGAGAGAAAAGAAATCAAATGGGGTAGTAATTTACTTTGAAAGTGTGTTTCACAATAGCTTCTGAAGCCAGGGAAGAAGCAAGAAGAGCAAAAACAAAAACACATGCTAGAGAAAACGAGAATAGCTTCATGTTTAGACGGGGAAACCAAATGATAGGATAAGTCTATTGCTATGAATAAGTTTACTTGGATGTTTTAGTTTGTCACATGGGCTTCATATATATATATATATATATATATATAGTCCATAAGATTTGTCATTTTCTGCATTTGCGTGTTCATTTAGAATTATTCAAACAAGCAGCTCCAATGTGATTTGCATTTGAGTTGACGACGAAGCAAGATAAAAAAATTTACACTGTCATCAATAATGTGGGCCTGAAAATATTAATGACAAAAGATGATGGCGCTTCTGCCTTGAACGAAAAAAATTGATATATTTGATGTTAGAAAATAAACTAGAATAAATTTAGCCGTATGCATTGTGAAAATGTGTTCGGCTATAATGAGTAACTAAATTCGTACATTTAACTTAGAGTCAGATCGAGAGGCCAAAGCAGTATAACAAGTTTCGCCGACGCAGACTACCCAAAATTAGGGACCAATTAACCCTTTACGCGTGCATCTATAGCTTAGAAGTTCCTTAGTTGATAATAGAAATTGTTTTGACGGTTTTATGTGGTTTTGATTTGAATTAGACTCATGTTTAAGGTCATGTTTGTTACCCCTCAAAATTTTATCCTTTACTTATCTCAGAATACATAATACTGTTGGTAGAGTAACTCATCTGCTATTTGATTCTTTCAGCAATTTGAACAACTCTTATTTATATCATTGATTTGTATTGTCAGTTACATTATCTCACTTTGCCTTAATTTCCTAAATAGTTGTATATGATAATTTATTTTATCCAACGCAGCGTAGATAACCACTTTGGCTTTCAACAAAACATGAACTTTAAGTACTAGATATATTGATAAAACAACTAGAAGAAAAATGGGAATTGGTGGTGTTGCACTCTCAAATCTCCTTCTTAACATTTAGGCAGATCAACAGGTGGTGGAGGGAGTGAAGTTGAAGAAGTTGGTCCATTCTCAACCTCAAAAGTCATGTCTAGTCCCCATGGAACATGATCTTCCACATGGCAATGCACAAACCATACCCCTACAAAAGTAATGAAGATAATATATTAGGGATAACATTTTGGGTTCTATGAAAGACAGAGATAAAAAGAAAAGAAAAAGAAAGTGACATTTATAATAGATGATATAGAAGAAAAGGAAGATAGAAGAGGGAAAATAAATAAGGTGTAAAAAAGAAAATAAGTGTATATATCCTAGTTAGTGCTGTAGGATTACATCGGAATAATATTATAATAATTACTTGCATGATGTTTCACATTTTATTTATGAAGTTGAAATGTTTAGCAAAGTGTGAAGTAGAATATATATTAATTATTCTTTAGTTGATGATGCAGTAAGCAGTAATGAAATAATCAAAGAGAATCATCAATACCTGGATTGTTTGCTCGGAATCTAACGACAGCCCATCCCCCAACAGGAACAGCAATTGTGTTGCGTAGCTGAGGATTCACCAGATTAAACTTGGTTGAATCTGTGGTGGAGTTGAAATTCCCAAACCCTTGAGCCAAAACATGGAAACTAAACCCATGAATGTGAATTGGATGATTCTGCACACCGACAATCGCTGTATTTTGAAACACAATCTCCACGGTTGAATTGAACTTGAGTTTCTTCGACTTGGTTGATTTTGGCGCAAACAAAAGGTTAGGGTTAAAACTAATATTAGGGTTTGTGAAGTCAAACATAACCGGAGGGTTGTTAGGGAAATCAGCAGTGTACACTCCACTCACATTCTTAAAGAACGCTTCCAACATAGAGAACCCTCTCCCCTTAGGAATCACAAAGGACTCGTTGTTCATGCTAGAAGAAAATCTCTGGCCAGTTGGACCCTGACACGTGGCATTGGTGGCATTCTTAGGATCACACGTGTCTAGGTTTAATCCAACAGTAATGAACATGTGCTCATCCACCTTGGCTGGCACAGGAACCCAATGTGGGGCCCCCACCTTGCCAGTTATGTTGCTGTAGAATTTGTGAGCCGTTGCTGTGTCGTTTATAGGTGGTAGGGTTGGCATCAAAGGTTTTGATGATGATGGCGGTGCATAGTCGTAAACGACAATGCCACGTGTTGTCGTGTTGTCAATGACGGGAACACCAATAGAATAAGGAGATGCAACCATATAGTATGAACCTAAGGGTTGGTTTGCTGTGAATAGTGCATCAATGGTTTGGCCAGGGGCAATGACAATGATTTCGGTGATGTAGTGGTCGGTGTATGCAGCATCCACGGCAACAACTGTGAAAGTGTGATTTGCTATCTTGAAGAAAAGATGGTTATTGAGTGCAGCATTAATCATTCGTAGCATGTAGGTATTTCCATGCTTCACCTTCATCTTGAATGTCTCTAAAATATGTTCAAAAAGGCATTCATATATGTCATGAATCAATTATCTCAAAAGTTTATGCGGTTAAGTGAAGACTCATGAATGGTTTTGTAGTACATTCGTAACATGATTTTAGCAATAACATTAAGATTTTTGAACTCGCTACAACCACATTGAGTACATTTACTCACAATATTAAGAATCGTGACAAAATAACAATCGCAACTTAATTAAAACCTTAATCTCTAACAATATACACCTTAGACTATTAAGAGTTCAAATGTTGACAAGTTGAACATGCATGAAAGATGATTTCAATTGTTTGCATCAGAACTTATGTGGCCTGAGGAAAGTTGTTCATGTAAATTTCCCAAAATGAATGCTACATGCATATGCAGGAACCAATTAAAGTACAAGGAGGAAGAAGCATTACGTGTTCGAGAACAATTGAAGAGATCGCCAGGCAAGCCGTTGATTGTGAAGGCATTAGATACATTTGGAGGACCACCGGAGGCCAGTCCTTGGGTTTCAACATCCACAACATTAGCATCATACCAATCACCTATATTTAAATTTAAAAGAACAAATTGTTATATCTTGTCTCAGAAGACTAATTTTGTAGTAATATCTGATTTTATAATTATATATTCGGGGGATTGTATAAGGAAGGCTTCCTTCATAGATGTAGAAGACTTATTATATGAAAAAAGGGAAGAGAAAATACGTCAAAAAGAACGAAAACAAACTTAATTAACAAAAGACATGCAGTACCTAATATAATGGGAACTTGCTTGAAAGGTTTAGGAAAGGGAAATTGGCCTGAACGAGGGTGAATGATGAAAGCACCATGAACAGTGGCACGTAAAACAGATGCATGAGCATGCCACCATAAGGTTCCTTCTTGTTGTGTCACATTGAATTTATAAGTATACTTAGTTCCCGGACTAATTGTGCATTGAGTTACATATTCAGGACCATCTGCCCATGCACTAAACAGCTGAAACACCCCATGCCTACACGTGTGATTAAAAATTTCATACACAATGAGTCATTAATACAAAAACAGAATTTTAGACACAATGCACAGTAAAAACGAATATAATTCACATAAAATCTTAAGCTGAAGTTTGAGTGTCTAACAATTTTGATTGATCAAATAAACCGTCATATTCATCTTATTATATCTTACTCGAAATACAACAAATTGGTGTGTTGTATTAGGTGACTAACAGTAACACAGTACACATTCAAAAAGTTTAAATATATTTTTAGTATTCCTCTAAATATTTTTAATTTTTAATTTAATCCCTCAAAATATTACAAAAATATTATTTAATTCCTTTAAATATCAGAAGTTTCCTATTTAGTATTATCATTTTTCAAGAGATGTGCTAAAAATTTAACAGATAAAACAAATGAAAAACTAATAAAAAAATGATATGGAAAAGAATTTTTTTTACATAGGCTAAAAATTATAACCTTTTAAAAATAAAGAACAGCCAGATAAAAAAAATCCATAATTCTTAAAAGGATTAAAATGATATTTAAAACATATTATTTCAAAGTTAAGGCTCTAAGATCAGTAGTTCAATTAGGTAAAAATTCTCATTTAATGTGAGAGTCTATTTAACTTTAGATGGCTCCACATATTAGGTGGGATTCACCTCGTCCAAGAGAGTATTTGAGTTCATAGAGCTTGGTAGGGATATTATACATTTTGAAGCTCCATAGAGAAGAGATGCTCATTTATAGTATTGACATGCAAATTAACTTTGATCAAGAATAAGTAGAAAATAGATTGCATGCTATTTTAAAATCATGGGTATGGAGGGTTTACCAATGAATAGTGATATTATAGGGTCCCTCGTTCAATAGATGAACAATCACAGTGTCACCTTCACGGACATTAATCTTTGGCCCAGGGAATTTTCCATTAACTGTGACAATCACTCGCTCGTTGCACAAGCGTTTGATAGTCTTGTTTTGAACCTGCAACACATGAAATTGCAATAATATGAACACCACTCCATACGAGAAATTACAAGAGAAATATATAGTTTTATATAAACATATATTAATTAGATGGAAAATTTGTGTCTCAATACTTAATATGAGAAAGAGTAAACACCAGCAGACAAGTGTATTACTGTTTATTGTAAATTGCTAGGTGACAAGAGAAATTCTCTAGTTATTATACAATCCTTCAGGACAACTAAGAAAATGTTAGAAAAATAACAGAAGAAAATGAGAAATTAGATGAATGATGTGATAAAGAGAGATAAAAAAAAATGTTGTAAAAGGTATATTATAAAAAGTATACCTAACAATAATATTATAACTCATAATACAAGATATTAATACACTACTATGTAGTGGAACAAAAGAGTATATCAATTACTTTGAAAGTGCGTTCCACTACAGCAGCTGAAGCAAAGGAAGAAGTAAGAAGAGCCAAAGCCCATGCAAGAAAAAACACGAAAAGCTTCATGTATAAGTGGAGAAACCAGAGATCGAGAAGTAGGAATATAGAAGTGAAAGTGTATTGGGATGTTTTAGTACGTTACTGAAATGTAGACCATAGCTTGCTTTCCTGGAAAGACAACATGGACTTCATATATATAGTCAGTGAGATTTGACATTTTCTGTTTGCGTGTTCATTTAGAAACTATTTACACAAGCAATTCCAATGAGATTTGGGTTGGCAATAAAGCAAGCTTAGCATTTTATTACTTTAAGTCAACGATAATGGAAGGCAATATCAAGTTATTGGTATGATAAGAAATGAAACTGCTCCCTTGGGATGATTTTTTAAATTGACGATACAAAGGAATGGTACCTGGCCAAGAATAGGTAGGGAAACTATGCAACGTTCCCATTCCTATCCACAGCAAAACGTAGGTATAATTAAAGTTCATTTTCGATGCCCTTTTTTCATGTGATTTTTATCTTATACCCACATTATATCCTTTTTGTTGGCATTACATCTTTCAATTTTTCATTTTTCTCTTCCTATCTCATATTTCTTCTTCTTTGGATTGTATACACATCCACTTAGAATGAAACTGCTTGAAAAATAGCTAAGTAGTGTGGAATTTTTATTCTAGTTCCTTTTAGCCCCACTCACCCAATTAAGCAACCACTGTGTATATAAAAAAAAAACGGGTAGCATCACATTCCTATACATATTATCTACTAATTCAATATTTATTGTTAGTTGAAATTCATGTAAAATTTATTAAATATAGAGCCATAATATTTCTAATTAAAAATTGTTTTTGTTCTTACTTATAAAATCCATTTTTTTAAAATTTGTTTGTTTTTTATATGACTCAATCCATACTATCTTATGTATTAATTATTTTTACACTAAAAATATCCTTAATTATTTTTTAAGAATATCCCTAATTAAATAAGAGAAATATTATATTAACATATATTTAGAAAAAAGATATGCATGATAATGATATTTTTAAAAGAGTATATAAATTTAGAATAAATTTATTAATATCAACTGCATTAATCATTTTTATATAAATTATAAATAATTAAGTCTTATAAAATAATAACGAAGATAGGAACTCATTTTCTTTCATGCTAATTAAGCTTTCTCCTATCTGCCCACTATTCAAATCCCTAAAATAAACATGTCTGCGCGTGTTCGTGAACCTTTCACATGCCCAATTAGAATATTCAAATATCCATCCATGTAAGTAATTGAACAGCACACGATACAACTTTCTCACACAATGAAAAACATATTTAGAATGTGTCACATTCTCGCATACATATGTATAATTAATAGGAGAAATTATTAATGAACAAAAGTTAACATAAATAATAATGGTTTGTCTCACTTAAATGATTCAGGGTTCTAATATCTTGATTAACCCTTAATTATGAAATAAATTATATTGAAAGGCGATCTATAAATTATTAGTAATGCTTATAGTATCTTGATTATCCTCTTCAAATCCCACTAATTTACTACCATTACTTCATATATATCAAGACCATAGATATAAGAAATCTCAATGCAACTATGAATCCAAATGTAATTTCCTTTGTCTATTTCAAAATCCCCAAATCGTTCGGTATGAAAAAAAAAATCCCGAAATTCTTAACTATTATCAACAAAGTTATCAACCTTGAAACGAAATTGACCGATCATTTTGAATACACCTTCAAGTCGTAGAATACAAATAATTTGGTAACGTGACTTGAAATATTTGATTTCAGGAAAAGAAAACAAAAAAACGACAGAAACATACGAATTGTCGAATAAAATAATTATTTCAGAATAACGTGCAATATTTGTTTAGAGTCAACTTCTAAAAGAAGTTTGTCACCATCACATCAACATTTTACAAAAATTTCTCAAAGTTCATAAGAAGAAGAAATAGATAATGAGATGCATGTCTAAAAAATATTTAAAACATGTTTGAAATAATTTATATAAATACTATTGAACTTATAAAAATAATAATTATGATTTATATAAGTTGTTTTAAATTTAATTTTAACTTTATATGAATTTTATTAGAATTTTTTATTTTATTTTATGAAAAGCTTATCATGAAATTTATGACATGAAATCCTAAAGAATAGGACACTACTAAAGAAAACCTTTTAACTTTAGTTTTAAACCAAAAGCTTTTAACATTAATTTTGAAACGGCTGTCGTTGAAGTTAAACACTTTCAACATTTATTTTTAAATTGATGTGAAAAGTCAGTTTTTACATTGATTGTTTCTTAAATTGATGTTGAAAGTATGTCACAATGTTTACCAAATATTTTACATCAATTTTGACTTTAATTGATGTTGGGAAGTTTCATTTTTAGATTAATTTTGTCTATAACCAATATATAAAGTATTTTTTCTATATTGGAGTTTTTCACAACCGATCGATATGATTTTTACAGTTTTTTTTAATGTTGATTTTGTTTTTAAAAACAAAAACATAACCAAATTCAGGTAATATGTAATAGATATATATATATATATATTAATTTATATTCAAATTATTATCAATAAAAAGTAATAAATTTAGAAGTACTGATAAATGATTTCACAGTATCAAATTGCATCCAGCAAGCAAATTAAATATATAAATGTCATGTTTATAATATAAGTCTAATCATAAATCATGCTAAATATAAGTTAAATATTCTAAACATTCTCAAATATCCAACTGACAATAACAAAGAATGCGATGGTGGCTGTCAGACGGGAAAAGTAAAAGAGCCTGCAGATTAAATCATATCAATTTTTTTAACGCTACAGAATTTTAAAAGGTTATAGTTTAAATCATATTAGATTTAAAGTAGGAAAATAGATTTAAGATGATTTGACTGGTTGAGTCAAGCTAAGAACAAATAAAATGAACTAGTAACTAATTTGAGATACCTCAGTTAGTATGCTGCATAATTGGAATCCAAACAATTTTATCTGAAAGTTGAGAATAACATGCTATGTTTTTAAGTTGCTTGAGTTATTATTAATTTATTATCCTCAACAATCCAGTTCAAGTTTAGTCATAGTGCAACCAAATTCTTTGTCACATTCTAGAGTTCTATAAAAATACAAAAGGGAATCAAGAGGCTAGCCTAGGCATCAATTACAAAGATCAATGCTTATGAGCACATTGGCATGTACTATCCAATTTATTAGTGTAAGATTTATCATTATGACTCATTTAAATAAATGTTATTTGATTTAATGAATAAATGACATAAGGGTAATTAGTTACAAAGAAAAATTATAAAAATGATAACTTTTGAGTACATTTATCTTAAACGTCTAAAAAGATAATTGTTGATAGGTACAATTATCTTAAATGTAATGATTCAGTTTGTTTCTAATAAATAGAGATTTAGAAAACTGAATATATTTATTTTTCTGCCCATAAGAGTTGTATCATATCCCTATCAAAAGAAGATTCAAGAACTGAAAGGGTTAAGACTTTGAGAAAGTATTTTATCATAAAAGATCTTTCGTAATCATGAATAAGTGTATGTTTATGTGAAACTCATGAATTCTAAAAATCACGTTCATGTTTTTTATATGATTGTTTTAAACAAAAATTATAAATTTATGTTTACAATTAATCAATAACAAACAATAGTAAACAGTTATGTAACAACAACTTAATAGTATCATCTAATTCAGCTTATATGGGATGAGGCATGTGTTGCTTTGAGAGAAATTAAAGGGGTCACATATTTTGTCTAGGGCTACCACAATACTTGCTAAATCACACAATTATACTTTCTCTGGAGAAAGATGCCAAATGGCATAGTGTGCACACAGAGGCAGCAAGCAGTGTCAATTTTAACAAAGAATTTTTGGAGCGATGTAGAAAGGATTTTTTCTAGTAGTCAGAATATAGAATTAATTTTCTCAAATTACTATTATCTTCATTTATTTATTTTTTTAAAAGAAAATATTGGATCAATTTATTCCAACATCAAGATTATGTACATCAAAATGAGGTGGTCCACGAGGTATGGTGCCTCTATATTATTTCTCATTACAATCAAAAGCTAACTTTGCTAAAGCATTTGCTACCCGCCGGTTACCAGAGCGTTTAACAACAAACAGATTAAAACCAATATGATTTGCCAAAATCCTTCTATTATCGTACAAAATCCCAGAAAGATAAGTATGAGATTTGCATGTCTTGTTGGTAACATTGCTGGGTGAGACTTGTTGCTGTAGCCAAAAATGTTCCTTCGTGAGCATACATATATTTCTTTCCTAGGAGTAATGGAGTATAATAATATATATGTTGATATACATGAACATAGGAATAGGGTAATTAATTACTTTATATCTTACAAACTAAGATTTCTTGCAGATCGACTCACTCAAGGATAGCTAGCTATATATGTGCTGTGTGTTCTACGTGTGCGTGATGCATGGAAACGTGGTTTACTCGCCGTCGGCAGTATTTCAAAGCACTCAACTAAGTAGTTAACTATTTTCTTCTTATATTTTATACATTTTATTTTATATTAACAAAAGCATGCGATTTATTCTAACATTATAAGTAATCTGCTTCTGTAAGTAATATACACCGAAGTTTCTATCTTGGGCTTATACTATATACCCCCTTCGGCCCATATGGCTGCCAATCAAGATATTTTGTCATACACCCATTTCACTTTTGGGGCTTTTGGTACCAATAAATATGCTTGAAGTTTTCCCGACAGTTATCAAGAATAGACTACTAGTATGATAAATAAATATGTAATGGGAAATTGTATCTGTATATTATTTTTTGTCCAACAAAAAAGAATACTGTGATAAGATATTTAATATAGTGAAGAGAACTGTACTATATAATAATATATTGATAGTATATAATAGTTTTTTTCACTTTTATGTTTTACCATTCCCCTTTCATTTGTTTGCTTCTTTTTTTCACTTAGCGTATAGTCTAGATTCTACAAAATAAAGACATTAATTATGAGAGAAAAAATATTGGTACTCAAGGTATATATAATAATTCAAAAAATAATTTTAGTTGTCTCCAGTTATCCTCTAAATCTATATAATTAAAATTAAGATTAAGATAATTACATTTAATTGTTATATATAATTTACTTTTATTAAGTATTGCTAAAAACACTAATTTTCATTGATAATGTGCATTTAAATTAATTTTATATTATTTTTTTATTATCGAACTATTTTTATAATTATTTACGCATATTGTCAATTGGAAAAGAATTTAACATTTTGATGAACCCAAATTTAAAATGGGTTATTATATTAAATTAAAATAGATCATTAATTTTGACCAGAATATGAAATGTCAATTCAAATTATTTTATGTTAAGTTTTTATTTATTATTGTACTATTTATTTAATTATTGCACATGTTATCATTTCGAAATAATTTAATAGTGTTTTGATGGGTCAATGTTTAAAATGGACAGTTAATTTAAAATCGATGATGAATTTTATCTAAAATACGATGTTTATTTGTTTAAATGAAAATATACCAAATTTTTCCGTTCACTTTTTCTTATACATAGCATTTTAAATTGAAATAAATTGATTACTTATTCAAATTCACTTTATTTTAGAGATCTTGGATGATAAATACGAAAATAGAATACTGGAGAAGAGGGTCAATTTAACCTTGAAGTTCAGGAACCACCAACACTTTATTTTAGGTCCTGCCTTGGAACCAGATATTGATATCTCTGTAACATGATAGAAGGCATTTGTAGTGACACTATCATGATCATGGTGAACCTGTTTCATTGCGCATGTGTACTTGCGCAACTAAAGTTGGAGGCTATGGCAGTAGCTAGTTACTCCAATGATTGCAATGTAAGTGCTTTTTCATGGTGAAAGACAGTAGGATATAGGTTCATGAGTTCAAGGATACACTCATTTTGTTTTTGGGTATGATTTGGACTCAATGACTTGCTTGAAATCTGTAATAAATAGCACGTTATCTGTTATATGTAGGATAGAGAAAAGTTATTAACATTCCAATTAGTGTGAACAATTGAATTGCGTCTATTGCCTTTGTTATATTACAGATTATAGATTTATAGTGAGTAAATCTCCTTAGTTTTAGTGATGCATCTTATTGTTAATGGAACCAAATTGATCACTGATCACTAAGGCTTCAATCAACTGTCCCTAATATAATACCTACCTTCAATTACCATAACTGTGAAAATTCACATTAACTATGAAATTTATATAGTTCCAGATTCCAAAACATGTTATTTCTCATGCTCTGCCTCCTGCAAAGTTGAAATACATGAAGGCTAGTGTTGTTGTATCCTTTCTACACTGAAGCCATTTGTAGCATCCACTGTTCCTAAAAGCAGCTGAAATCATGAAATTGTTGAAAACTACACTGATCAGCATGTTTCCTGCTCTAATAGGAGTAAGAAACAGGAACCTACTAGTACTGTGTTTATTTAGTCAATATTTTTCTGATTATGTTAATGATCTAATGAAAAGGCTAAACAAGAGAAAAGGGTGTGAATTAGGGGGAGGAAATTAATTAGTGTATAAACCATGAGTGGCTGGTTAGCATATTAACCAAAAAATGGAATTGCACAATCCTAGTACTAAAAATATCTGACTTTTAGTAACTTGCACTAAAATGGAACAAAAAACGCAATCATGAATGTGATTGGTTTGTCAGGTTGTAGTGGGCAAACATAAGTGTTGGATTGACCTGACACCTACCAATTACATGTTTGGATGAAGGTGATACTTGCTTTTAAAAATTAGCATCGATTCTGTCAATGTCCTCTTAAATTCCTTCTATGATTCTATCACTTCCTATATTATAGTGGGCAGATTTTTTGGGGAAGGATTTATTAGAGGATATTATTATGGTATATACTTGCTACTCTCTAGGAATGTAAAAAATAAAATTTTTGAAAATATTATAGTATTAATGATAACAGTTTTTAGCTTTAAATATATTTTTTATGATAAATGAGTAAATTTTATTTTAGATTCTTACTAAAAAAAATTACGTTAAGTCTCTAATCAAACAAAAAAATTATTTTTAGTTCTTATTTTTTTTTTTAGTCATCCTAATATATTTATTTTTGTTTTAATCTTTATAATATTTTATTTTGGTCATTGTAATATATTTATTTATTTTGGTCATCCTTCAAATATATTTATTTATTTTA
>PYAF01002715.1:1274938-1288429 GCA_007407185.1 Glycine tomentella | reverse complement strand
ATTTGATAGAAACTAATAATAAATTATCTACATATTTTAGGGGAAAAAAATGAAAAGATAAATATATTTGAAGGATTAAAACAATTTTTATTTATTAAATATTTAATGCAAAAATAAATATTAAAGATTCAAAATAAAATTTCTTAATTTATGATAGACAAAGATATATTTAAGTCTAATTTTTATATATAGGTGTGACATGCATATATGATTTTAAGAAAGAATTGTACTATTAAATGTACATCAAATCAAATGATTGAAAATAAATAGCATTTAGAATAACATATTATTACTAGATTAGTCTCGATCACTTGCTTACGCTTTTAAAAAGATGATAGAAAAATGGCATTTCTTAAAATAGAACAAATATGGTCAACCATCAAGTAGTAACATTTACATTTACTTATGTTTATTTGGTGGAAATGGAAGGATGAACAATGAGAGGAAGAAAAAATAGAGAATATTGGGAATCTCTTATTTAATTCAAAAAAAAAAAAAGGAGAGAAAGAAGAACAACAAAAATTAAACGCTCCACGTCTTCTAATTTTCTCGCTCGGCCAGGTTTCTAATGATATACTAATGTTTCCTATTCAAAATAATCGATTATTTTTTCACACACAATTATGCATGGTAGTTCTTGTTCCATTCTGTAAATTCAAGTGATTCTGTGTTTCAGATTAACGCAGCTTTCCACAGACATGCATAGATTTGAGGAAATCTTCTTGGACAATTATGTGCTGCAAATGCAAAGTGCAATCTTCAATGTACCAGTAACTTTTTTTATTAGAAGGCTTGGTTTTCTGGGATACACGTAACTTCGGAAAATTGACTTTTTCTTCTGTAGATAAAACCATAATAGCCCATAACCTATTTTGGAAGTTTCATTGTTACTAGCTCCATCATTGATGGTACCCCACCATAATTGTACTATATAGATAAAATGGCTACTAGCTCCTGTTGGTGTCATTAACCTTAATGATGACACATGGTTCTTTAAGTTGACCATATAATTGTGTTGGTTACACCTGCGACATGCGAAAATGATACAAAACCTATTCCCATTATCTGTTGGAAATTTGTGTTGGTGGTGAACTTTTCCCTCCTCTTTGTTAGTGGAGGTTTACGATTTGATAAAGAGAAAAGACAATAAAGGATCCCAAATCCACCTCCTAAAGATATTCACATCACAAGAATCAAACACAAACCAAATGAGATTAAAAATTATTTACAAATTACAGCAATATCTTTTCTGTCACTTTTCCACTCTTTTATTTTTATCTTTAGAACGGTACAAGAAGACCAGCAGAATCACAAAATTATTAGGCAAACAAATGTACATGGCTTAAATTTCAAACTGCATTTCAATTTTTTTAAATTATTTTATATTCAAGGTGTTCTTAACTTCAAATTTCTCAATCATGAAATTCAAATTTGTCAATACCTTTCTTATAGTTTAAGAAAAAGTTATTGTATAATTTTTTTAATCTATATATCTAGTGTACTTAATTTAAAATATAAGTGTTTGGGAGTTGTACAGTTGAATGAAATTAATTGAACTATTTAGAATATAAAACTAGCATAAAATGTTGATTCTTTTTTACGTTAAATGTTGATATTATATTTAAGAAGCTAGCCAATTGTACTTTTATAATTATAAAAGTGTGAATGTTGCATTTAGTGTAATATTGTGATAACCACTTGAACTTGACTTGGGTGGTTACAAAGAAAATTAATGAAAGAAGACTGAGTTTGCAAAGTACTGGATTTGGTGAATGGATTGGATGTGCTAGTACTCGAACTTGACAAGGGTAGTTAGACTTTCTAAAGTTTTAGACTTAAGTATGATAGTTACAATAGAAGTGATGTTGTCAATTGTAGCAAAAAATTAGAATTTATTTTATAATCAAAATATATTATAATAATACTAAATAGAGAACAATGAAATTGTGTACAAGGATGTTTGTTCTTGCATTAATAAATAAATTCATTCAAGATTAATTTTAGTTATCAACTCTAAGATGAGTAGAACTATAAAGAACAAATCTATGCTTAAAATTTTCTAGTTTAATATGATACACTTTACTTTCAAGCATATGTTTATATTTATAATGTTAAAGATATATAAATTTGAACCGACCTTTTCCAAAAAAAGGATAGATTTTATTTAAAATAATTTCATATGTCTTTATCTTTATATTTGAAAAAAAAAATTATCTCATACCTTTTTATATTAAGAAGCTTCTTGGTATAAGACAAAAATAATTCTCAAATAATCACATGACTAATTAAGGTAACTAATAATGTGATATCATGATAGGTAACAATAAATCTTGTTATTATTTTATGGACAATTGTCACATTTATAAAAGAATACTCTTTATTCATATTAATTATATTTTTTATGCTAGCAAAAATATAATAATATTATCAAATAAATTATTTTCTTTTGTAGATATTAAAACACTTGTTTGTGTGTAATCTCGTATATTCAATACTAAACTGATAGTAAATTAATTATAATTAATTTATTAATTAAGATATGTGTTTAACAACAATTCTTAACGTTCGGATAGTGAAGTAACATATTTTACCTTCAAGAATCAATAAAAAAATTATGTATTATTTCCTTCCATCATTTACGACTCAAGGTTAATGATAGAGTGTAGTAATATTGTCAAACTCTAGTAAGTCAACACATTATATTTAATCAATGAATGACTTAAAATTTTCTTCTTCTTTCATTTAATTGTCTTGACTAAGGTTTTAATTATTTCATAAAGTTCAAACTCATAACCATGGGTTGATGAGTTTCTTCTTAATTAATCATTAATTCTACAAGTATTTAATCATATTCATTATTCATTCAACTAGTATCCTAAGCCATTAGGTGTCCAACATTAAAATATAATAAATAACTTATTAATTACTATGATAATATCAAGTCAAAGAAAACTATTATATTTCTTCTTGAGAACTTCTTATTGATAGATTAAGGTAATCTTAACCATTAAGAATTCTCAATTGAGTTAGTTCAATGATGACATTCACATGTACATTATTTATATATGCAATTTAATAAATAAAATATATTAATATTTATCCAATACAAAGCATTACATATATATTGATTTATCTGAATTACTGATGTCCTATTCATAACAATCTTACTATCAATTATAATTTAGATTAAAATTATAAATGACTTGTTTCTTATTATCATAATCTATATCATGATAATAAGTCTCTAATTTTAATAAAAAAAACTTATCAAATTAACAATTTGATAACATAATAAATATGATAATAAAATATAAAAAATCTTTTCTAAAATTAATATTGGATTTTTGATATACTTATTTATTCCCAACAAAATCAACTTACTTTTTCTCTTATAGGATATTATAGTAGACTATTAATATAAATTTTACCTAAGTTATGGCGTTGCCAAAAAATATATATATTAATAAAATAAACAAACAAGTAACTAGATATTTTATTAAAAAATCTTCTTTTAAGAAACCAGGAGAATTTACATTCAAATTTTATGATCCGGCCATATTAATTACCAATGTTAATCTGACTAATATTTCTTATATACGAGGAGAGCACCCCAAATAGATTCCCATAATTTTTAGGCATTTGTTGAGGTATTTGTTGTTGATGGTCTCCAATTATGTTCTAGTACGATGCACCTATGTTAGTATTTGTAAACTATTGTTATTATTTAATGTCATAAAATTAGTGTATAACTTAGCATATGTTACAACTTGTGTTAGTTTTGCTATTGAAAATACATCTATACATATAATTCTTTAAAAATATTAACTTACTAATAAGTTTATCTCATAAGTCATACCGTAAGTAATTTATAAATAACTTTATTCTTTAAAAATTAGTAATTTGTAGACTTAATTGTATTTGTTATTCTCTAATAGGGTGTTTGTTTCACTGATTATTTCTTAATGTTGTGTTTGTTTCACCAATTATTTCTTAATGCTGTGAATATTTTTGGGGAATATAATATGAAAATATTATTATTTAGTATTTTAAAAAATGTATGATATATATAACAATAATTATTTTAGAGAATTGTTAATCAGTATTTTTAGAGTATTGATTAAAAAATTAAAAGAAAAAATATTTATTGTAAAAATTATAAAAAACATAAATAATATAATTTATATATTTCAATAATTTTTTCTTCTTTTAACTTTTTAATCAATATTCTAAGAATATCAATTAATATTCATCATTATTTTATTATCTCATAATTAATATGAGAATAAAAATTTTCAACCTCATATTTTGAAAAATAACTAAATAATCTATAAAATAAATGTTTCTTAAATATTATTATTATAGGATTTTAGTTTCGGATGTCTCAAAAACTAAATAGAGATAACTCAGCATCTTAACCCTTACTTTTCCGATGCATTTTTGGTGGCCCGTCATATTTGCCTTGGAATTCGTGTAAACATATGTTTGAAGCTGCTGACCACATAAAAATCAAACATGCTCTAATTACATCTCCAACTCAAGCTCCTTTGTGGGTTTCTTAAGCTAAGCAATCGGTTCTTATACGTTCTTCGACGTTGGAGCAACCTGACATGGCATAACCCATTTCAAAAGTATACGATCCGTTCCTTATATAAGGAACCGATTCTTAACAATGGCCTTAAAATCAAAGTGATTCAATAAATTTGGGAAGAAGATGAAGAGTTCCAACAATAAATATCACAGAAATCAAACTAAAAAGTACCACGGGCCATCAACAAATGTGGGTGGCGCATGTGAGGATCCTTTGTAGAGATATCGGCGACGATGGTGGCTGAAGATGAATGGTCTTCATGCGAGGAAGGAGGAAGATGTGTTGGCCCACGCGAGGAAGGACGAAGCTACCGCGTGAGGTGAAGGTTGCGCGAGGAGGCTGACACGCGCAAAGGAGGAGGTCGGCGACGGCTTAGCGACGGGACGACACGCGTGGAGGAATGGCACAGAGTGAAATGAAGAGGAAGAGGAGAGGAACGCGTGTGTGGTGAGAAATGAAGAGACAGAGAAGAGGAAGGTTTTGGATAATGAAGAAGTGGAAAGGTGTGGGATGCATGTGTGGTGATATTTTTTTTTAAAATAATAATAATATGCTCACTACAAATAGTATGCACCAAAATAACTGTTGAATGCAAAAAAAAAAAAAATAACGTTAAACAAATGCAAAAAAATAATATGCACACAACAATTTTTTTAACGTTAACTAATAAAAAATGCAAAGTACATTAACGGTAACAAATATAGCTGTTGGAGGAAAGTAACGGTAACAAATATAACTGTTGAATGTTTCTTTATAAATATAGGTGTTTTTTTTTTTGCTTATTGGCAGTGCAAGTCACACTTCTAATTTTTTGTGTTCCAATCTATTCTCAATCTTTTTTTATTTTCTCTGAAATGGATCCCAATCACTATAATTATAATTATCAAAGTGTTTACAATTATTTGCAAAATCAACCACCCCCTACCAGTGAAAATTCCGCAAATCCACCACTTCCACCACAATATATTATGTATACACCAGTACCACATACTAGTGAAAATTCACAAAATCCTCCACCTCAGTATATGATGTATCCACCACCTCACACATGTGATAGATGCATCATCTGTCTAATTTAGAGTTACCTACCGGTGATAGTTCCCAAACTCCACAATTTTGAAGTCAATCATCACCTCGCACCAATCAAAACACGTTTATAGGTCTTCTCTATCCAATATTTAACCCCTATCAATGAAGTTGAATCTACAATCGGTGTAGACAATATCCAACTAAATGAGGGCGACACAATGATAGTGGAAAAAAAAACATGTACAACATTCTCAGTGGCAAAAGATGTGAATCTCGTCTGGTCGTGGCTCAATGTGTCAAAGGATTCAATAATCGGTGTCGACCAAACATCAAAGCAATATTGGGCAAGGATTAAAAATGCGTACAACAATGACGATGTGTGTGAAAGCCGGTTATTTTGTGAAAGAAACTCGACTCAGTTGAAAGATCAATGGAACAGGATCCACCCAGCAGTTCAAAAATTTAAAGGGTGCTACAAACAAGCCGATAAGCATAGGAGAAGTGGAAGTTCCGAGAAGGATTATATGACTAATGCTCATTTGATTTACTCGCAGGATACAGGTAAAAAATTTGAGGTTGAGCATGCTTGGTTGTTGTTGAAAGATCAACCAAAATTCAATACAGAATTTATGTCAAATAATTCAAAAAGAACAAAAGTTTCTGCAGGTGAAAATTACTCATCATCTTCTAACACAGAGACATTCATTGAAGTAGAAGAATATGATGAGTCATCGCCAATGTCTCACCCAATGGGACAAAAAGCAGCAAAAAGAAAGAGCAAAGGAAAACAAGCGTCTAACAATACTGATTTATCTGACATTGAAAGTGTAGTGAATGAGAAGAATACAAACACATTAAAACTTATTTAGTTAAAGGAGACACAAGAAAGATGTATGCAAGATCAGGAATGATACATGAAGTATGAAATCCTCATGAAGGATACATCCAACATGTTGGAACAATAACGCCAAAATCATGAAAAGTGTTGTGATCATATTAGGAAGAAACTGTTTAATTAAAGTTTAATTCTTATGTTCGAATTAGTTATTATTCAATTACTTTGTATGTAGTTATTAACAATGTAGGTCCTTGTTGTATGTTATATTTTTAGTTGAACATATTTGAAAATGTTTCGAAAATAAAAATAATAATAACTAATTTTTTATTTATTTCGATGTTATTGGATTTAATTATTTATTATTATGTAAAAAAGTTTAATATTGTTATGCATTTTGTTTTATTTATTTTAATTTATATTTATGAAAAATAAAAAAAATGTTAAATTTTATTTAAAATATAAATATGTGAATTTTTTTTTGAATTTCTTATATTTTTTGTATTTGTGCAAAATATTGGATAAATTCTTTAGAATTGACATGATACTGTACCACAAATACTACGGAATGTTTAAAAAAATCCATTTAAATTCATTGGATTGGAGATGCTCCAAATCCCACTCAATTTTCTAGCTTTTAGTCTTTTACGGTGAAGTATTTATGATAATTTACTAACACATTTTACCTTTACTGCTTCCTTGAGCTGACGTAGCAAAGGGCGTGTATACTTTATCTGACTTTTTTTTTTTTTTTCCCAATTGCATCAATTTAATTTTCCAATCAAAGCATCAAAATATGCTTCATAATTTCCCTTAATTGATTTTGAAGTAATATAATTTATATTTAAAGATTTAATTATAAAATCAAGTTGAGAATAAAATTTATTAAAATATTTTTAGAATTTAATGTAGAAACTACTCAAAATTATTTAACACGTATTTAATTTTGGGATTCTTTTTCAATGTAAAATTAAATATATAAAAATATTTACAAACAAAAAAAAATTATTTGAAGACAAAATGAGAGATATTTTGTTTGACAACAGAGAATTTGTTTTTTGTTTCAAAAACTTTATGCGTTCAAAATCAATTTTAGATCAATTCTTACAAGGCAAAAGCAAATATACACTCAATTTTCAAATTTTTTAATAGACAAATTTAAAATTTAAAAATAATTTATGCACAAAAAAACACTATCTGCATTAGTGACAATTGGTCTTTAGAGATCTTTCACCCAAAATCAAGAAAAAAAACAATTGATACATGAAGAGTATTTTGCTAATTATAATAATTTAAATCCTAACTATATCCGAGTGATAATTTAAATTCCCACCATTTCAGTACCCAAAAAAAATTCTAACCATATCCAAATAATTAAATGCATATACTAACTTAATGGGTTATTATGACTTTATTTCCTTTAATTGCTTCAATTTTCAATTTTCCTTATATCGAATCTATTGTTGCATTGATTATACCAATGACTATATATATATATATATATATATATATATTAAGATAAGATTATATATATATATATATATATATATATATATATATTAAGATAAGATTATTTTTCTAAAAAAAAGGTTATTATTATTACTATTATTATTATGTCACACTCCTTTATCAATGCAATCTCGTGGGAGTATTTCTGTGCTCACACAGCACCTTTGTTTGTGTTGTTGTTGGCAGGGGTCACTGTCTCTGCCTTCTTCCCCCGCACCTGTACTCTTCGTCTCATTTCATCATTCACAGTCTCTCTCCATTCCCAGTAATAAAAGGATGCAACTTTCCTCGCCCCGTTCCAAAACTTGAAACTTTTGGAACTTTGCATTAATGGGGTTGAAGAGAATGCTCACCTAATCCAGTTTCTCAATTTTTTAACCCCAACCAAGTGACCCCCCTCCCTTTTTTTAAATAATTTTGTTTTCTTTTTTATATATATGTATGTACTTTTCTTCCGCTACACAATCCCCAACGCTCCAAATTTTGAGGCATTTCATGTTTTCTGTCTCAACCTCTGAGAAAACGTTATTTTTGTTGTTGTCTTTGTTTTGCTCTTGTGGGTCGAAAAATGTCCACTTTGCAGATGTCCCATGTTGATTTGGAGCAAGGGAATGGGAATCATCGCCATTCGGTTGTTGGAAGTGATTTGAGTGGTGAAGGGAGCGTATGCTTCTCTGATGCTGATGATGGTTCTTGCTATTCCCGTTTCTACTCAACAAATGGTGGTTCATATGATGATTATAGCTTTGGTTGTGTTTCTGATCCTGAGGTTGGGGGTGTTCCTCATTCTGGGAGAGCTTCTTCTTCTGCTTCTGAGTGTTCTGTGGAGGTGGAAACTAGAAGTGGGGTTCCTGAGATCAAGGTGCATTTGGCTAAAGTGGAGAAGGATTGTAGGATTTGTCACATGGGTTTGGAGAGTGATAGTCATGAGTCTGGTGCCCCCATTGAATTGGGATGTTCCTGTAAGGATGATTTGGCTGCTGCTCACAAGCACTGTGCTGAGGCCTGGTTCAAGATTAAGGGAAATAGGTGAATGTGAAACTGAAAACCCTCTCTTTCCCTACTACTTTTTTGTTATTGAGATTTACTTTTTTATCTAAATTTTGGAGCTTTATGTGAAATTTTAGATACCCTTTTGTTGATTCATGGCATTGATAATTGGAACATGTCAACTTCTTGTTGTGTCTTAGTGCTGCTTGAAAGATTTGCAATTACTCACAATTCACAAATTTTTATTTGCTTGAAAGGTTTGATGTTAATGATTAGAGAGTAGGAAAGTAATTGAAGTGTATGACTTGGAATTTGAGTTGTGGATTGTTTAACTGAGTGATGAATCTAAGGCTGAAGAAGATGGTAGGGGAAGTATTTGGAAGCCAATTTTAGAAGGTGTAGAGAACAAAATTGCAGTGGGGGGGTGGGGGAGGCTCAATTATTTTTCCATGAAAAGGGAAAGTTATAGAAGATTAAATTATTTAAAGAAGATGACGGAGAAAGAAAAAAAAAGGCGTAAAGCATCAGCTAGTCCCACTGATTCGCTGGCTTGTCTACCTAAGCACAGTGGGATTCTTTGTTGCTTTGTCATTTTTCTGAAATTTAGGAATCTATATAACTCTCTTCTTTCTTATTCTTTTTATCTCTTTCAAAGTGGAGATTTGACCCCTTCTGACTCCTATTCATGGATTCAAATATCTTGGTAGATGCTAGTTGCTCACTGATGTGCCACCTAGAATATTTTAATCTACAGATTACTGGTCCCAGATAATCTGCTCATGTATGATGTATGAAGACAACTTTTAGATTGCATAATAGTTGTGACTTGTGAGTCCCACAAACTACTGAATGTTGGTACTTGGTACTGATGTTCAGATCCCTTGTTGCAGTTGTTTTGTGGTAAAATAATTTCATACTTCATGTACTGGTTCAGCAGTGTCACTTGCATATAATGGAATAGTTAAAACCTTTATTCAGTGGCAAGTGCTAGTTCTTAATTATAATTACAATCCCTAAATTCTTAATCAAAGTAAGGAGATAAGTTATTTATGCTTTTTGATAACATGGTAGGGCATGCTTTAGTGATGGACTGGTGATCGTCCATGCTTCATTGTCAATTAAAAGCAATTTATAGGGGCCATTTATTGAGGAAGGATCTATTGTTATGTCTGATTCAGACGCAAATCCATCCAAGTGCATTACTTCATGGCTAAATTCAAATCCAATAATGCAACAGAATTTGAATCTTTTCAATTTTGGAATCTTCTTTAATTGATGTGTTGATGCCTTCATTGGTGGCAAATATTTCATGATACCTTTTTTTCCTTAATTTTGAGGTTTTTAAAACGTGACATGGTTGTCAAAGACAGTTGTGGACTTATAAAAAGGCAATTGGGCATTTGTATATAGAGATTTGAGTTGGGCTAACTAGAGCTGAAAAACTTTAAAATCATGAATTATTCTGATTGATTAACCCTTCTGCCATGACAGCCTAGTATATGTTGGTTGATGAGTATCTTTGGTAAAAAATAAATTAAACTCGTTTATTAAAAGAGTGAGAGAATAGTATCTCCACCCTTCAAACACTGCTTATGTTGGACAAGCAGAAAAAGGTCCAGGTTTTGTTATATCATGTTTTCAGTCCATGCATGTTAACAGCATTACCTTTTGGAGGATTGAGGCTTTGCTTGTTTGAAGTGGATCATAATACAATTTTGCACTTGATGTATGCTTATGTATATATGATTGCAATTGTACATTGGTTGGAGCATTAGTAGTAAGTGCAATCATGCTTTCTTGGAGTTGTCTTAACTACACCACTATGATAGTAGCAATTTAGCAGAACAGATTTTCTTTGAATTTTAAAATTTGTTTTTCTAATTATTTCTGTTTGCTTAAATTTTAACAGGACATGTGAAATTTGCCATTCTGTTGCTCGGAATGTTTACGGAGGAAATGAGGAGTTGACGGAGCATTTGAGCGACATTAACAATGCTACTACAGCAGCCACACTCTCCACACCTGCTCCTTCAGCAGAACCTCAAAGATTTTGGCATGGCCATCGCTTCCTGAATTTCTTGCTTGCTTGTATGGTTTTTGCATTTGTCATATCATGGCTTTTCCACTTTAATGTGCCATCATCCTAGATTTTCCTGAGGCAGTTTCATTTATAATTTAATTCTGAGTAAGGAGAAAAAGATGAAAAGAGAAAAGAGAAAAGAGAAAAGAGAAAAGAGAGAGAGCAAAAATCCCACTCTAGAATCCATGGAGATACTTCCTTAGAGAATGAATCCTTCTACAATTTGAGGCCTTATTGAGTTTATATAGGTAGTTGTATGACTTCTTTTCGTCCATGCAAATAGACATTTCTCCATTTTCTGCTGTGCATTCGTCCTAAATTATTGTGCTTTACAAAGCTCTCTTATTCTGTCTTTCAGAGTCAATGTAATTTCTGCGACAAGTTCTAGAATGTTTATTCAAATGTAAATTATATATCATATATTATATTGTATTGTTACTTCATTGTCTTTTTGTGGGGTGATTTTTCTTGTTTATTTATAAATGATATTACTGAAAGCTGTTTTATGGGTGTTTCTATTTGATTTGGTGGCTTTGTTTCTCTAATCAAGGCTAGGATACTATATCCGTGCTTATTAGATCAAATAGTTGTTCATTAATTCACACGTAAAATACAAAGTCCTTAGTAGACCCCAAAAAGAAAATGATACTGTCCCAATTCATTGAATGAATATCTTTTGTTTCCACAAGTGCAGTGCTTTTGCCGTGTACAAGACATTGTGGCTATCATCATTCTTATAGTGACCTTCATCCGAACGTGTAAATTCTATGGAAGTTGATGATTTAAAGCTGAAGAAATATTTGATCGTAGTGTTTTTCTGGAGCACATATTTATTATAAAGAATTGTTTTGGCAGGTAGCATGTATTCTTTATTTTAAAAAAGAAAGCAATCCACTAAGAAAGTAAAAGCAAATAAAAAAAAAAAAATTACAGTACCTGCTATAGTTCAAAGATAGAAAGCAATCCACCAAGAAAGTAAAAGCAAATAAACAAAATAAAAAAATTACAGTACCTGCGATAGTTCAAAGATGAATCTTCTCTTGGATGAATCCTCTCTTGAATGTGATAACATGTACACCTCAAGAAGACTCTTCTTTTGTTTCCACTTACTAGATATCACAATCAATCTCGATAACACTCTTAATCAATCATTACATAAAGTCACTACCACTACCAAGAAGATGAAATCATGTTTTTGAAGAGGGAATGTTTTCCAAATCAAAGTCAAGTTTTTTTTTTAAAAAAAAAAATATTAGTTAATAAAATATAATAACTTGATTTTTAAAAAAAATATAATAAATAATGACATGAATTTAATTTGACTATGTGTTAAATGATTAAGTTTGATGATATGTCACCCCGTCTGACATGTCATCAGTTACCAAAATGAGACTAAGTGTATGTATTACAGTAAAACATAAATTTTTTTAGATACTTAATTAGTCAAAAGTGGATTTGAGGTAGTAATTTAAAAATGACCTATTTTTCATGTATGAAAAACATATTTAAATTAAAAATAAAATATATTAAATATATCACCTATTGAATGAAGTGATTATGTAATAAATAATGCCAACAAAAGCTTTCCTAATACTAACACAATAGTTGGAGGGGTTCACCACCCTTGAGGCCTTGACAAAACAACACCTTTCTATGCCATTGCCGGGCTTGTTGACGAGGTGTCCCATCCCTGTGCAATAGTGTTTTTTTGGGCCCCAATGTGGCCTAGTAATAATGTCAATTAAAAAGGGTGACAAAATTTGACCACTTTTTATTTATTTATTTGTAATATCTATGAGGCACATTTCTTCACCAAAAGAAGGTTGAAATGAAACTGTAAGGTGAGGAGAATTCCCATGAATTAAGGTGAGTGTAAGATGAAGAACATTCTCAAAACCAGCAACCTAGTTGGGAATTCTAGAAGCCCTTGTGAGCTGCACTCAACTTGATTCATAGTCATAGCCATAGGACGGGTTAAACGGAAGGCTAGCATAGACCCTTCAAATCACAGTCGTGCCACGAACGGCAAGTAAAGCACCAACTTTCAAGTTTTAAAAAATAATAATAGTATCATTTATTAATTTATTGATAATATTTTAAAAATAAAACAGTGATGATTTGATAAATAATACACCCTCCGATCACAATTATAAAAAAAAAGGCACACTTTATTTTTATTTAAAAAATTAGTTAATTTCATTAAATTTATTATTTCTAATTAAAAAATAAAAATATTTTCTAAACTATCCTTTCTTTGTTAGGAGTTGACATTCTTAAATGAAATATTTTGGAGAGTCTCATTAAATATTAAATAAGTAATAGGTAATAAAGATTTGTTTATATTTAAAAAAAGACAATTTTTTTTTTGTTATTTATACTCTTTATCTCTAATTACAAAGATTTTTTTTAACTAATTTATATCTCTTCAAAAAAATAGTTATCGCATTAAATTTTTAATTA
>PYAF01002715.1:1221786-1274838 GCA_007407185.1 Glycine tomentella | reverse complement strand
GAAGGAATAGTCAAGTAAGAATATATAAAAAAAATAATTAATGTATTTAAATATTAGAAAAAATTATTATAAAAATGGATAAATAAATTTTTAAAAATAATCTTATAATTAAGAATAAGAATATTCGAGACCGCAGGAGTAATAGATTTATTTATAAGTAACCAAAAATTTCTCTTTACTCGAAAAAAATTCATACTTTACCTTTAAAATGAAAAATTATAACAATTGATTGAAAAATTAATGGTTAAAATAAATTGTAAATATATATATATATATATATATATATTACCATTATTTTTTAATCAATAATTAAATGCCGCACTTTAATTCCTCAACTAAACTCATCACTTAAGAGAACAATGTTCTGATCTCTAATCTCTCTTTAACATTTCCCAAAGAAGAAAATCTATCAAGTAGCAATTCTTCCCTTATAAGGTTATAATTGAAAATTATTAAGTTAATGCCATTTTTTGTTTGTTTGGTTGAATGGGTATGTGAATGTATTCAGTCGATTTCTTAGATGCTTGTGTTATTTTTTCAGTTTTTATGTGAAACTATTTTTTTTATTCATGGGAAACTAAAAGAAATAAAAAGAAGAGCTAGCGTGGCTATATTTTCAGTTATTGCCATTTTTTATTCGTACTGATTTTTTATTATTCAGAATCAGATGATTCATATGGGTAAGATCCATTACATTAGCCTAATATATGTAAAAAAGAAAGGATGGACAAGAGTTCATAATTAATCTGTACTTCCTTATGAGATGAGGACGGCCTTTTTTTTTATGGAAAAATTTTAGTCGTTAATAGTTAGTTTTTATTAATGGAATAATTAAACTTGTGATATGAGGATGACTATTGCTTTGGTATAATTTTTTTAACTTAGTAATTTACTAATTTAGTTATAAACTCAAAAGTCTACCTAAAGTGAATAAACTCAAGTATGGATGACATTAATGAATTTAGAATATATATATATATATATATATATATATATAAACTTATTTGGATGTCACAGTTTGAAACATCTGATTTTGAATTACAAAACCAACATACTAAAACACATTAACCAAGAAAAGAAAATTAAAAGCGCCGAAAAAACAAACACCGAATCACAATAGCTAGCACAACGATAGCCACCACTACAGCAACGGAGACAATTATCATCGTAGCAGTTATGTAAAATGTATCGTTGTCATCTCCATTTGACTCTGCACTGGATAGTCGACGAGGGTTGGAGTGTGTGTCTGTTTCTTCCTTCAGACATGCGACCGAGGTGGTGGTAGTAGTAGCTGACAATGCTGCTGCTACTAAGAACGTACAAAATCAGAATGAAGAATGCTTGCTCAATTTATATATTTGAACGACCAGTTAAGGGAGAAGCAACGCACGCTAATTGCATATAAGATCATTTTAAATGAAGAAATTAAGATTTTGTAAATGAGGAAAGATTAGGAAATGGGTGTGTGATTACTGTGTCCACAATCCTCGATCGTACGTTTGTCTGGAAAACGGTTACATCTCATTTTCAATCTTCTACACATGTATTCTTCAATTGCACAAAATCTACTCTTGGCTGGGAGTTCAAAGCCATACCATCAAATTTTGAGCATCACTTTTTGGCAATGTACAAATTCGGTGGCATCTAAAAGTGGTGATCTCATTTGGGAACTGATATGGTGTGCTATAGTGGCTAGTATTTGGAATTGGAGGAACTCATGCATCTTCAAAGGCTCATCATTTGACAAAGGAAAGATTCTGGATCAAGCAAGGCTACAAGTATGGTCGTGGATGAAAGGGCGACATAGAAATTTCAATATTTCTACAACTGCATGGATGGCAATAATAGTATATTAATATTAGAAATAATCTTAATCACCAAAAAATACTAGAAATTATCACAATAGTAATAACATTAATTATTTTATTTTTATAAAGAAAATGAGTAAAATATCTTAATTATCTATATATAAAAATTATCCGGCCACCATTTACAATGAGATGACTTAGAGCTATATTAGGTAACGGGTGAATGATAGTGTTTTGATTCATATTGCCAATCACTCACATGTTAGCTAAAACTCAGTGGAAGAAATTTAAGATTATATATGGATCTAAATCTGGTAGCAATATTTTTTTTTTTTCTGAAACAGGCCATGAGAATTTGTACTATAAATAGTGTATTTTTATTGCTGATCACATAACTGAATTTCATCCTTGTTTTGATTAGTTGTTTAACATGGGTGTTAAATTTGATGATGAGAATAATTACGACTCTTTGGTTTCTTAGTACTTTTCCAGATTCTAGAAAGAAAAAAAATTACCTATGGCTTTTTAATTATGGTTCCAAGGACATCCCAACAGAATGAAGTTGCTGAAAGGAGAAATAGAACCCTTTTAGAAATGATGAGGTCCATACTTAGTTATTCGTCTCTGTCTGAATCATTCTAGAGATATGCCTTAGAAACTATCATGTACTTATTAAATTTAGTTTCATCTAAATCTGTTTCAAAGACATCCATAGAATTATGGAATGGACGCACACCCAGTTTGAATCATATTCGAATTTGGGGTGCTCCGACACATGTCCTAATCAGAAGCCAAATAAAGTGGACTCACGTACGAAGTATGCATGATGTTTGTAGGCTATCCTAAAGGAATTAGAGGTTGAACGTTTTATAGTTCAAAAGGTAAGAAGGTCTTAGTGAGCACTTACGCGACTTTCCTATAGGAGGACTATATGACAAATTACAAACCAAAGAGTTTGATTGTTCTTGATGAGCTTATCGCGGACAAATTACAAACCAAATAGTTTAATTGTTCAGTTGATTATTCTAATGTCTTCAATACTTATGAGGTATTTATATGATTTTGTATTTGGTTAAAGTAAGTAAGTGAATGATTTAAGAAGATTAAACATGTATTATCCTTTTTTGTAAGTGTTTCATTCCCGTGAGGAGGTATTGCAATGGACTCGTACTGTTGCATATGATATTGGTTTTGTAGATGTGATAATAAGGTTTGACACAACAACTGGGAAGAGGGGAATAACCTTATTTATTTTAAATTTTGTGAAAGGAATGGAATGAATAGAGCATTCAACAAAGATTTAGTACAGACGGTGACTAGCACTAGAAAATGTGGTTGTTCCTTTAAGCTGCGAGTGAAACCGATTTCGGGAGGTGAAGGGTGGATGGTCAAATTAATATGTGAGACTCATAATCATACTTTGCCTAAGTCATTGACTGGGCATCCATATGTTGGTCAACTAACTGAGAATGAGAAGATTATTGTTGGCAATATGACAAAGTCGATGGTGAAATCAAAGAATATTCTTTTCACTTTGAAGGATCACAATGCCAAAAATTGTACAACAATGAAGTATGCAATGCAAGATATGTGTATCGTTCTTCTATAAGAATCAATAATACTGAAATGCAACAATTAATGAAGCTTCTTGAACGCGATATCTATATCCATTGGCATAGACTGAAGGATGAAGATATTGTCGTGACATATTTTGGACACATCCGGAAGCAGTAAAATTGAGCAATACATGTCATCTAGTATTCCTCATAGACAATACATACAAAACAAACAAGTACAGACTCCCTTAACTTGACATTGTTGGTGTCACACCTACTGGGATGACATTTTCTGCTGCATTTTCCTATTTGGAGGACGAACATATAAACAATGTTGTGTGGACTCTTAAACGGTTTAGATGCCTTTTTCTGAAAAGTGATGCACTCCCTAAAGTCATTGCTACTAACAAAGATTCAACATTGATGAATACAGTGAAAACTGTCTTCCCTAACTCAACCAACTTGTTGTGTCGATTTCACATTGACAAGAATGTGAAGGAAAAATGTAAAATCCTTTTAGGATAAAAAAAGCATGGGACTATATAATGGAAGCATGGGGGAGTCTTCTGGATTGTGCTACTGAGAAAGACTATGATGATTGTCTTATGAAGTTTAAAATTACTTGCTCACCATGACCAATGTTTGTTGACTATGTGAAAAAGACATAGTTGAATTCCCACACACAAAGATTTATAACAGCGTAGACAAATAAAGTAATGCATCTAGAAATCACTACAACTAACAGGTATGAAAATTGTTAATCTATATTGATTTTTGAAGAACATATTAATTGTTGAAAATAATTATTTGCTTGTTTGAGTGCAGGGTTGAGTATGATCACTGGACCTTAATGAGACTTCTACATAATAGTCTTAAAGATCTATGTAGTGTTTGGGATGACATAAACAACATTATCACGTTGCAACACAGTGAAATAAAGATATCTTTTGAGAGAAGCACATATGTGGTCGAACATGTTTTTAAAGTTATCATGTATAACAAGCACATAAATAAATATTAGAGATTAATTTGTTTGATAAAATGATTAAAATTTAAAAAATATTGTTTGGTTATTTGTGGGTTTATAAATCTACCAGAAATAAAAAAAAATTGCAAAAATACACTTTGTGGCGATTTTTAAAATTCAAGAAATGAAAAAAAAAATGAGAAAATTAAAATAAAATGCACATTTATGATGGTTTTAACCGTCACAACTTTTATGATAAATTTAACAGCATTCAACTAAAATTCGTGACAAATTGTTATTGATGTCTTTATTCTTGGCAATTAATCATGATTGTCAAAAATACATTTTGTGGTGTTAGTTTCCACATATCAATGAATTTTTTTGATTGAAAAACTTTTTTATTTTTATTTTATTTTTAATGGTGTTTAAACTTTTGATTGGATGTGTTAAAATTGTTTCTGTAGAAGACTTTCTCAGTATTTAATAGGGAATGTACTTTCCTATTTCCAATATTTACTTACACTAAAGAATCCTATAGAAGCAACAGATTTACATAAACAACATTTTATGTTCCCATATTTACTTGACATATGTCTGCAGATTTTTGTCCACAATCCTTGGCGACATTAGCATACTTTTCTGGAGCCCGAAACCTTAACAAGATGAAAAGATATTTTGGTTGAAGCAAGTGGATTTTAAACATGACTCCTCCTTTCAATCAAAAGATGGTTTTCAAGTGTACAAACAAATGGGGCCTTGATGGGGTCAAGTGCACCATTTTCCTTGGAAAGGAATCAAACAAAATTCCATTTGATGATATATGAGATACGTGAATTGCTTTATTATTTGGACAGGGGTAACCTATGTTGAGCATTTTTAATTGATAATGCTGTCTAATCTAGTTCTATATGTAAAAGCTTACAACTATTGTCTGTGCTATTTGGGGGAAAATGTTATTCATTCAAGATCATAGTAAGGCAAAAGCTAAACCAGTGTGCGAAAGAGGAAATGATAAATTTCTTGTACATACTCAGCATGTATTTAGAGAATTATGCTAATTGGAACGAATTGAAACTCTAAATTACAAAAAATAAAGGATTTATTAGACAAGGGAATAAGAAAACTTTTATCCCCACAAAGAGATTAAACAAAAGAAAGTGTTAACAGAGTTAGTGTGTACTTATGCACGCCTTGATTTTATATCAACATGATTTTATATAATTAAAATTGAATGAAGAAAAAACATTTTTTCATTACTGCATCTCTAACTTAACTTTTCTCCACTGAAAATGATTTTATTTTTAGTGTGATTAAATATCATACAAAAATCAATGCCATCCTACAAAATCATGGTGGTTATTAATTATTTTTCATCATAAAATTAATCCAAACACACATTTTAACAACCAAACATCTGAAATGTGAGCCAAACCAAATTTAACTTTTTTTTTCTGAATTACCAAATTTAGCTACACTCACCATTTATCATTCAAACCAAATATGCACTTAATGTCCCTTTGTTCATGAACACGCATCTCTTTGACAAAGTTCTCTCTCTCTCTCTCTCTCTCTCTCTCTCTCTCTCTCTCTCTCTCTCTCTCTCTCTCTCTCTCTCTCTTGTTTAATTTTTATTCAACTAAAGGGGTAAGAAAATGGTCTCTCAAAAGTCACAAAAACGCTAATAGAATTGAGAGTGGTAAATAACTGGTCCTATTTCATCAACTAAAAATAAAAACACAGTTAAATTGATTGATCCCTCAAATGAGTGTTGTTATTATTCATATTTCACACCCCCCATGAGATAATCAAAAGGACTATCATATTGGGAAAGGATATACATAAAGTGGTCGTTACTTGGATCGTAGACATGCCACAATGATGGTCTTGCATCACTCATATACATATTGCATATATCTGCCCTATCATTGCACTCTGTCTCTGCAAGAGTGTGTCTGTGTGTGCTTGTTTGTGTCACAATAAGGGTAGGTTCTCTTTTCTCCATTGCATAACTTTCTCAGCTTAAATTTCGCAAGCAACAGCTTTTTGTTGAATGGCATCGCTGCTGTGTGGGGCATCTGGCTCATTATATATGATTCTAGTAAACAGAAAGGTCACATTCACATGCACGACCAGGGTAGTAGGTAGGTTACCTGTAATTAGGATTCGTATCTTCAAAAGAAGATGGTGGCAAAAACTAGGTTGTATATGAGCACAATATGGACTATATATTTAGATGGACCAAGACGTTATAATTCAATTACTTACATGGAAAATAAATGAATGTGTGAATTTTGTGCATACTCATTCAATAAATAATACTGTCAAGGAAATTATTTAGGTAGATTTCCTACGAAGCAGTGTCCAGTTTAAATTTTAGATATATAATTATATTAAATATTTAATAAAAAAATTACTATTCATAATAGTCATATTTAACTCAAACAATATTATTTTTTGAGGTGATAAAGTCTTGCTCACTCTAGCTATTACTTTTTTCATACCAAAACCCTTAATGTTTAAGGTTAATGCACACACCTTAAGAAATTTTAATACTATTCACAAATTACATATTTGGTCTAAAATACCTTCATTTAATGTGTATGATGAAAGTACCTGTGGAAACTAGGTCATGTTAAATGGGGTATATGCGGAAGAAAATAACTAATGAGAGTTGAAATATGTAAAAGATCAATAATTTTAGAGAGAAAAAAAAAAGAAATTAAAGCATCAAGAGTTTTGTTGTAAAGGGAGTAACGTTTTTAAGTAAATGTAATCTAGCAATTATCGTTGAATCTGATGGTACAAAATTAAAAAATTATTAAATAATATTGTAATAATTCATCAACTAATAAAAAAAGTTAACTATGAGTAATTTAAGTACATCTTTGATTTCCCATCCGGAATGTTTAGTACAAAGTCAAGTAAAAAAACAATAAAAAAAAAACAACTATTAATTACGTAGAGGATCTACATCCTGAAGTGTCTAACATATTTCCAAACACGCTATAAAACTTAAGTAGAGCACAGTATAACAACCAATGTTATGTAAGCACGGAGTAAAAGTAAGAATAATAAAAAGTACCATCACAGCTAATGAAGTTGTTCAGCATCACCCGGGTCACATATTCCTGGTTGTTTATTATTTACCACATTTTCCCAAGCTAGAGTATCTAAAAAGTTTGGACATATCTCACATGGTGACCCTTCTCAGATTCGCTTGACATTTTAGTGAAACATTTGGTGATTTCATTACTTAGTGCTACTGCAATTTCCAAAAATAGATAAAGTAAAATATTTTTATACCCAAATTTTGTACCCTATCGAGCCATTTAGATGGCCATTGATCTTTTTATGTCACTTACTAACATGATAATATATATATATATATATAATAAGAAAAATACAAAAGCAACTATTAACTTCACAATCTTTATATACTATAGTCTATAGAGTCTATATTATATTCATGGCATGGGTAGTCTACATGGATCTTAGGTTCAAACCCCAATCTATTTGTATCTTTCTTTCTTTTAACGTAACATTGTTGTGATACTTAGTTATATAAACGATGAAAGTCTGATTTTGATGGGTGCCCTTAAATGTTGGGATCTCTTAATTTTTTTTTAATGATAAATGCTAGTAAGTGTCCTTAGGATATTGATTAAAGAATTAAAAAAAATTATCTGAATACGCGAAATTGTTTGTCTATAACTTTTTTTCCATCCTCTTATGATTTCTACAATAAATATATTTTTTTTAAAATTAATCAATATCTTAAAGACACAAATTATCCACACTCATTTTCTAAAAAGGTGCATATAATGGTGACTCAATTGGATGTTCCTTAAAGTTGGTTTTAATTAAGAAACAGATACCGCGATCTTAGGAAATATAGGCTTTAATTATGAGGCCCTACCTGCATTGGCTACAAGTTTTTACCCTTAAAACAATCCATGGTAGTACTGATAACAATAACATTGTTGAGAAACATGATACCCCATGAGACAAGGTCTTTGAGCAATGTATAGGCCAGTAAAGGCTTGTGGCCCATGCGTAAAGGAGAAATGCATGTGATTGATCAGTCTCAGAAACGGAAACTTGGAGGGAATTTGTACTTCAAAAATGGAATTACATACGTGGCACAATATTGGTGACAATTCATAGAGATTACAGAGCATTATTATGTGCCACAAGCACATGCTAAAAGCACCATGTGCTCAACTGCTCATTAATGTAACTTGTTAATTACTACCATTTCATATTTAGGAATTATTCGAGCTCCATTACCTTTCCATAACCATCAAACTCGGCATTTATGGCAATTTACCCTTTGATAATCAGTATAGCATTTGCAAAACAATTATTTTGGGAACTAATCTTTGTTTTTTAGCTGCCTTCAAAAGTTTCTAACTTATTTTAGCAATCACTACAGCATGGTTGTTTCAACTTTATTTTTAAAAAATAAATTAAAAGGTCTTTTAATTATGTACATTTTGGTTCAATTTATTTTGTAATTTTATATTTAGGAATTAGTTTACTTTCATTATTTATTACTTCTGAAAACCACCAAACTCTTCATTTAAGGCAATGCACCCTTTAATAATCAGTATACAGCATGTGGTGAACAATTATTTTGGAGAATAATCTTTGTTTATCAGCTGTCTAAAATGTTTCTGGTTCATTTTAGCAATCTGTACAGCATTTATAAAATAAAATTTTGAAAAGTCTTCCGATTAATACACACGTTTGCTTCAAATTATTTTAAGGAAAATATTCTGCAACTAATCATAGGTGAAACAAAATAAAAATAATTCAGACAATTATTCCTGAGATAGTTTGTGAATAAGTTATAGTAAAACCCTCATATTTTTAGGTGAAAATAAGAGAGTTTCATAGTAATTAATTATAAATTTACTATTTCTCATCACATTCTTAGGTAAAAATAATAGCCAAAAATAATTCAAAAAATTTCTCGATAATTTTATTCTAATAATTTCATTTTCTCAATGCCAAATGAGACCTTAACAATCACCCCAATTCTCTGGCCGTTTTCACACTCAAATGTTATTTTATTTCCTAGTCCCATTTCATTCAATTAAAAACTAACACCTCAACAACAAAAAGTGACAAAAGATATAATGTTCCTTAGAGAGAAAAAAAATAACCATGTCCTTTTTTAATTAGGGAGACAAAAATAGAAACAAAAGTACACAAATTCAATCCATCATCCTCATATTTAGGTAAGAGTAATAATTGTCTCAGCAGCAGAAATTTAATATAAACTTGACATTTTCTAGATTCAATAATGAATGCACGCCATGTACCATGTTTCACATTTTCAGTGGAGTGACATGGTACTGAGAGACACAAGATTTCCTCCACCAACCCTTTTGTCAGCAAGCGACAAAATGTTCAAGTGTCTGGTTTTTACTTCATCTATTTGTCCAGCAACTCGAATTAACTCTTTTATACATTTAGAAATTTTAGAAACTTGTTACATTTTACTGATGATTTCCTCCATGTAAATAGCATGGTCAAGGTGCACCAAAAATAAACTCTTAGGAAGGACTATGCACATGATACTAAAAAACAAGGCAAAGTGAATTGGAAAATTTTCTATAGCACTACTGATGCTAGATCATTTCACAATGACAAATGGATCAAGGGCTGCAATATGTTAAAAAGCACACAACCCAGTTACAATAATCACAAATCAGGCTAACAAAAATCTAATTGTATGTAGCAGGTTGCTGTAACTTTCCAAAGGCCATGTTGCAGCAGATCTCTAACTTTGTGCAGCATAATAATAAGCTCATGTATCTATGCACCATTCATTGCAGTGTCAACATGGTGTGCATGGCCATCTTCCAGAATCTTGCCATTTGCTTGAGTTCTCTGCCTCTGAGTAAAGTCACAAAAACCATGTTATGTCCAGATCACAGAAAATGACACCACATAAAAAGGAGGAGGGAAAGGTTGGGAAAGAAAAAAAAAAAAAAAAAAAAAAGGACAAGTTAGAAGACATTCAACACACCCAATCTGCAGGGTCAACACCAGAATTCCCATTCAACAACTTGTGGTTCTCTTCTTTGGTCCTGCCATCTTTGTTGTCCTTGGTGCTTAATGGTAGCAGCAGTGCTGCAGCAGCATTTGTCCGGTCTGGCAATTCTGTAGTAGAAGAACCGAGTTAGCATATAACAGCAAATTGCTGTTGAATTCACAATATCAACATGTAATTATGTCCAAAATGTGCAAACCTTGTAATTTCTTCTGAACAAAAAATACCACCAAATTAACCGTATACCTGCAAGGAATTAAAAAAAAAAAAACATTAATAAACCAAAGTGGACATGGACCACAACAAAATTTGAACATTTTGCAATTCAGAATATGCTCCTTACCAGGCAACAACTACATCAACCGTGTAATGTTTGCGTGATGCTATTATCAAAAGAGACTGACACACAGCAAGTGTCCACCCTAGCTGCTTTATACATCTGTTGTGATTCATGAATAAGCACAATAAGTTATAACAGAAATTTAAGCTATAGTACAATATGACAGTAAGGAGTAATAGCAAGTCCTAAAATATATACGAGATAATTATACTGACTTTCCTTGAGGTTAAGGATAATTAAAGGCACACCCTTCTTGATTAAAAAATTATGCTTAACTCCCTTGTTTCGTCATTTTTAAGAACAAAAAAATAGGCAGGTATGTATAATTTTTCAAAAATAATGTGTCAAATGTGTATAAGGGAACTTGGTGTAATTTTTCTATCAAGAAAGGTGTAGGTTGTAATTAGTACAAGTACAAACCTCAAGGGAGGTTGTGGTAATTATCCCAATAAACAGTGAAGCAACCAAAACAAAATGTTACAACAGTGAAATATTGTGGAAAACTTAAATCTTCACAAAAATGAGTCAGACCCATATGAGCCAATTTACCTTCGTGTGCCGTATCTATGATATGTATTAACAAAGACTAGAGTAAAGATCATGTGTGATGAAAATATCAAATCACCACATCCATATATCACGCCATGTGGAACTGCATGATGAAAACCAAATGAACCAAAACAACCAAAAAGGAGTCAAAGCTAAAGAACTCAAGTACAATAGTATACTAACAATTAATCAAGAGGACTTCAAAGACACTATCTGGACGAGGCAGTGTAGCAAGTTTAGACCCCTGCACAATACATGAAATATAGTTAAATTAAAAGATTATTTGAAAGGGAAAAAAAAAATGTAACTTGCATAGTTTACTACTCACAGTCACCTAGAAGAAAAGAAACAGTTTAACAGCAAGTGAAATGATGTTTGTTTAAAAAGCACGCATTCTAAAATAAGTATACCTCCCGGCAATGGTAGTTTGGACCAGGAAGCTGCGTAGCATAAAATGTCACTATGCGTAGAGCTTGGGAAGCCTGCACTTAACAATTTACAGAGGAGACAAGCTTATCAAAAAACTGTTATATATCCGTATGCAATAGGTTATTAAATCAACTCAATATTGAAATGGCCATGAACAGATTCTGCTTGCTACATGTAAAAAGGAAGTGAAGGAATGCTGAAAGTTAACAATGGATCTATGATCATCACAATGATCATTTCCAAGATCATTTATATGTTCTTGTTTATGAACTTTTTCAAGCCATAAAATGCACAAATTATTAAGCCTTAAGCTTAATTTACTTCCAAAATAATGGCAATTATCCATCTATTAGTAAGTTGCACAACAAGTTAAAGGGTTAAAAAACAATATGAGAAAGCACAGCATCTTTTGCTTTTCTATTTTCTGAAATACAAAGGCTTCAGAAAAGATCTACAGCAAGTCAGTTACTATAAATATAGATTATAGAAAGAGAGGAAACCAAAGACAAACAGTAATGATAATCACTTTTACATCAATATGCATGGAAGCATAATTAGACATGAGCTGCCAAATCATGATATTACTTTAATAATCAGTGTTATCTTTGTTGATAGCAAGGATTGCATTTAGTGTTGGCACTTAGCAAAACACTAATTCATTTTCTAACCCTAAGCACTCGAGTCAAATGTTTAAACAGTTATAAATAAATTAGACAATACTAAACACATGATGAACACTTACAACTAAGAAAGCTAGAACCCTGCACCACATTAGAACTGTGTAGATCTTTTTGCTCTTGAATATAAAGGGATGAAATGTCCACTGCAAAAGCACAGTGTAGAGCGTATCATTAAAACTTCAAAAAAAAAAAAAAAAAAAAAAGGAACGATACTTATTGCAGACTAGAACTTCATAGGAAAAAAATAAAACCATGCTGGCAACTGAAATGAAAGCAGAGAAAGAGAGAATAGGATTGAAGAGGGAAGGAGAATTCTTACAAGGACAAAGGATAAAAAGATAAAGGTAAACAGTGTTTCACTAATGTAAGCCTTCTCTTGCCCAAGCTCCTGTAACAGCACCAAGATTAAAAATTCAAAAGACAGTCCTAGGTAAGACAGATTTTTTGACACACTGAAAAGGGAACAAAAATTACAAACCGGAAGAAGGATGAATCCAAGATCCTGTAGTGTAGGGCCAGGCCTATGCAAATAATGAACTCCTCGTGCAGCCAAACCATGGATGTACTGTAAGGAAACAGTTTAATTTGAATTTAGATATTAAAGAATCATAAATAAATACATAAAAGTATACAAAATTACATAGTAAATTAATTATTTAATGTACTATACAAACAAAACACCCCTCATGCATAACACTAAACAAGGATATAAAGCTTAGAAAAATATATGCAAAAAATTTCCATTCTTTTTTTCTTTTCTCAAACTAAAAAACAAAACGAGAAAATGCTTGATAAAACATTTTCAACTTCCTTCAACAAGTACATGCAAACTATTAAAGGCTTTCTGTCAATGAGAGAAATGAAATATTTCATCATGTGGGAACCAGAGTATTCCACATGGACTTGAGTACATTTGCAATTAAGATTTAATAAATGAGTTACTTATGTCAGCGATCAGAATTTCATTTGAGATCCAATAATTTATCAAATTTTGAGCATTCATCGAATACCACATCCTCAGAGTTGCAGAATATGACAAACAATGCTGCAGTTACCAGTTCCTTATGTTTTTCCTCATTGAGTTGTCAAGATATCAAATTCTTGACACTAAATGATAATCTTTAACAAAATAACGTTAAGTGATTACACAAAATTTTAGAATATTAAACCAGGTTCCTAATAAAGAAAACAAGCAATCTCCCGAAGTACCCACACCAACATGAAGAACTTTTAGTAGCGTTCAAGTAAAGTTCCCACTACAACCACATGTAAAAAGTATTTGAATCTCTAATCCATAAAAAGAAAAACAAAAGCACCTTTGCATTCCTTTCACAAAAGGGTAACCAGAACAAACGATTCATAGGGGGAAACTAACCTGAAAAACAATACCAGCGAGAAGATACTTCCAATTCTCCGCAAGGAGGTTGAGCTCGGTAGTTGTCTCTGCAGAAAATCTCTTCCATAGCTGCACAACAAAAGATTAAAATTAACAATAATAAATAGAGAAGATAAAGAATAAAAGGAACCATACCTGGATGAATAATAAGGTTGTACTAAAATAGAAAACGGTTCAGAAAAACAAAACAACCAACCTTGGAAGCCTCGCGACCAATGTAAAACGACATGTTCTTTTTTATGTTCTAGTTGGTGGTGGTGGTGGTGGTGGTGTTTGTGCTTTTGTTGCTGATGATGTTGTTGATGCTGTTGTAACCGTATAAGGACCACTTCCATATTACTTCATAACGACACTTTTAAGGTCAACATCATTGCCCTCAAAATTTAAACCAACAATTGCATAAAAAAAACCCAGATAGGAATCAATCCTTTTCCTTCTTTCACGCTATGAAAAACTAAATCTTTTCCTTGGAAAAACACACACACCCACGAGGCAGAATTGCGAGACAACTTCGAAAATCCGATTCAAAAACGGAGAAAACAAAAACAGAAGAGGATCTGAGGAGAAAAAACCGAAACCCAGAAAAAAAAATGGAGATCGAGAGAACCCAGATGATGTTTACAAAACGCCCAGTTTCCCAGAAAATTAAAAAAAAAAAAAACAGAAGGGGTTCTCTAAAACTGAACAAGAATTGCAATGCTGTAAAGGGGTGTTTGGGCTTTGCTCTCTTTCTGAACTTTCTCTCTCTCTCTCTCTCTCTTTCTGAACTTTCTCTCTCGGATTCTCTTCCCTTTCTCGCTTGGTCTGACTGCAATGCACGCGAGTTGAACGCGGAGAAGACGATTGAGAAGAGAGGGAGAATAACCAATATATTTATATAAAAAGCAAGTCGCTTTTATTTTTCTTCCTTTTTCTATATTCAAATTTTTGAAAATTTCTCGCATTGAAAAAAAAGGTTTGATTTTTTTATTATGGTTATGAATAGAAAAATGAAAAACAAGGGAAGGTAATGAAGAGTGAGAAAGAGAAAGAAAGACATTGAAAATGGATAGATTAGATACATGGTTTGACGCCACCAACACATGTTTCACTTTCTCTCTCCTGTTGGGTGCTGTTCCTAGGAAAGTAAGAGCAGGGACAAATAAAACTAGGTAGAACCTTCCTGCTTTGAAAAATTGGTGTTAATTATTAGTTAAAATATATTTTTTTATATATAAATATGGAAATGTTTTCATGTAAAATGTAAAAAAATTAGTATTTTTTCGTACTAAAAAATTGAATTGCGTCCTTTTTCTGGTTGGATGAGATTGAAGTAAATTTTTAATTATGAGAATGATTTCTTATATTAATTATACCTATTATCGATATAAATATAATATTTTTTTATCATTTATATATGTAACTAATATAAAATAATTTTTTATATTAGTTATCTATATAACTAATTTAAAAAAGTAATGCATGTATAGTCCTGCTCCGAAAAATAATAATAACATATTTTAATTTTATAAAAATATATTGAAAATTTTGGAGAATTTTAAACATTTTTACATTTATAAGGAAAAAAAACATATTTTATTAAGTTTAATAGTTATACATTTATAGAAAAAAATTATTATTGATATAACTTTAATGATAATCATACATTTTTAGTGAACATTTATTTAATTATAAATTATTATTGATGTAATTTTTATGATATTTATTATTAAAAAAATTAATAAATTTATTATATATGTTGAGTTGTAATTGGGTTCATTTATCACCTATTCTAATTAATTTTGATTAAAAATGTTGTTGATATTGATGTTGATTTTTTTATTATTTATTGTTTAATTTTTAACTAAAATAAAACATGACAATGCATTTTGAAAAATGATTGTTTTTGGTGGCATTTGAAAATGAAATTTGAATAGGGTTTAATTATTAATTAGTATCTTGTAGCTCTTCTAACGAAAAAATGTTAATTATTATTATTATTCTTCTTTGTTTGAAAAATAGGAACAATGATTACGTTGGTGGCTAATAGAAACAATGATTTAGTTGGAGAAATAAAAAAAATAAAAAAAAAAAAGGTGGCTGTGGGTGGATCCTCTCGGGTCCTCCGGCTTCGGCCTGCAAAGTTTATATTAGTTGCGCAGTGATGTTTCCTTTTTAAAATAGGTTTCCTTAAATTTTCGCATTGATTTAATATCTATATTCCTTTCAAACCAAAAACAAAATCTATATTACTTATAAAATTATGTTATTAGAAAATTCTCAATTACCTATTGTGTAAAATTTTATTAATAACTAGTGTTTTAGTTTTTGCATGACATAGAATAAATATTTGCTTTTATGATTAAAATTAATAACAAAAATACTTTTAAATATATAAATTATATTATAATTAAATAATAATTTTTTCTTACATGTAAATTGTATTTATATTTATGATGAATATTTTATATTATGATAAATTATTGTTTTTAATTACTTATAATTTTTTTAAACAAATACTAAAAAATAACTACAAGTTCAGAAATTCAATTAGAAAAAAGTTCATGGACCTAATTAAAAAAATTAATATTTCAAATAAATGAAATTTAATATTTTTCTCCTATTTTTTATATTTCTTTCTTTCTAGGAGTTTGTTAGGTTAATGGGTATCCATCAAACATTTTTCGTTTTAAAAAATAGATGTCAATGGCTTGATTTTTATATTATGGCTTGGTTTGATTCTTAGACTAATTTGAGTTTTAATAGTTTCTTTGGTCACTCCTAAAAAAATTGTAGCATCTCTAATAATTTTTCATGTTTTAGTTTTGGAACTATATATTCGATATCCACAAAAAATAAGTGTATAATTTAATTAAGAAAATAAATTTGATTCAATAAAAATTGGAAAGCTCATTAAATTCAAAGAAAAAAAATACAATAATTGAGAGGCCTCCAAATAAACTTATCACAAGCTCTCACGTAATTGTAAGAGCATATACGATTATATTGCATTGTTGTGAAACAAAGCCACAATCAAACATAAGAAACTAAGTAACAAATAGAAGTATATCATGTGACCACTAACAAAGGGGTCTTTTATGACGCACCTTCTAAGATGGTTCCTAAAAAACCGTCTTCGAATGTTAGGCGGTGATAATTTTGTAAATAATAAGAGATGTACGAAGATGGTTTTATAATAATTGTCTTAGAAGGTGAAGGTTCAAAGACGATTTTAATAAAACTGTATCAAAAATAAAGGATACAAAAATGGTTTTGTTATAACAATCTTAAAATATGAATAAAAAGTATTAAAATAATATTTATTAAATTAAAGCAATGTTCAAAGTTTCAAAGAGGAGGTTTCAAAATTAGGTCATTTAGGTTTATGCTCTTCGCCTACTCTCATTCAAAGCCTCGAAGCTCTCCCTCTCCTCCGTGGTCGGAGTTGATCAGTTACGGCGAGATGGGCCAGGCATGCTACAACGCGTTTGACTTCGACCAAATACTGCGGCAGCTTCAGGTTCACACGCCGCAGCTTCTTCTCCTCCCTCGGAATGCCCCACCACCAAAGGTATGTCGTCATGCGCTACCTCTACACCACCGCCAACATCAACCTCCCCAACTTCTTCAAGCACTCCCGTCGGTCGAAGATGTGGAGCAAGCACGCTAACTAGGTCGGATATGTCACTGTTTCGAACGACGCGAAGAGCAAACTCCTCAGCAGACGAGACATCACTGTAGCATTATGTGGCACTGTCACACGCCTCAAGTGGGTGGCAAACCTCATGGATTTCTTACTGCTGCATGTTTTCAAGACTGTAATTTTCAAATATTTCTTCTACAATTTCTCATGGAAAACCTCATGCTTTGCTTTGGCCTTGAGAAAAATCCAATATTTCTTCTACAATTTCTCATTATCACTACAAATTCTCTTTCGCTTTGTTTAGCAGGATTCTGTTTCAGATTTATCTGTGTTCTGATTTTCATTATTTACCAAAACTGGGGCTGTGTTGATTGGACAGGTTGTGGAGGTTTCAACTTCCAAAACTGGCAAGCATGGACACTCAAAGTGTCACTTTGTTGCAATTGACATCTTTACTAGGAAAAAGCTTGAGGATATTGTCCAATCTTCCCATAACTGTGATGTATGTATGAGACTGCTTTTTGGATTTGGTTTTGTTCTTTTTATTAGGCCACTTATGCTTATTATGTGGTTACAAAGTGTTCTGCTCAAAGAGAACAGAAATGTCCAACAAGTGGTGTTGGATGCTTTTATGTAGGATCAGACTCTCTCTCTTAAGAAGCTTATGAAATTGAAGCAACTTAAGGAAGAAGGAGATCACAGCAGTAATACTCACAACGCAATTGGTGTGCAGTGTGTGCTGTGTGAATGCAAAGAGAGAGTCAGGATTGTGTGTACCTTTCACCATCGTGTGTGCTTTATTTATAGGATTTTATCCTGGACCTTAATGACAAGCGGTTGAAGCCCAATATCTTCTTCCAGGATATTCGGAGATGTAGATAACTGAAAGATAATGGCTGTGATGGCATATCTTTTGTTCTTTGGTGGTTATGATAATAAGTTAGTGGAAGTTTAAATATTTGAATTGCTAAGATAAAAGATATCTTTTATCCGTAACACAAAGATATCTTTTATCCGTAACAGATGCCCCTCAGCTCGGTAATCTAGCATTCTGGGTGGTCGGGATGTATCAGTAATGGAGCCGACCAGGTTTTTAAGAAAAATCCGAGCCGAGGTAATCAACGTCCGAGGTAAACTTCGTATTTGCCCCTTGCCGAGGTAATCGACCTCCGGGGTCAATTTCATATCTGCCCCTTGCCGAGGTAATCGACCTCTCTGACTGTTTCCACAAGTCATTCCCAATTAATGTCTATGCCGAGCTATCTCTTGTCTTTTCAAAGTAGCCTGGAAAGCTATGATCATCGAGAATTGGACCGACTTCCCTTTCTCAACTGCCACGTGTTTCGCCAATTAATCTGTCATTTCTTTGCACGCTTTAATCATTTCTTTTTTGCAATAATGACATCTTTGCCCCTTCCATGATCTTCCACATCCAGCAGTTATTACCCACATCTTTTGAATTCTGGCGGTTACTCTTTTTGTTTAATGTGCCCCTTCCGTTTCATTTCATTATGGTGCTTTATTTCGATTTTGTCTCCGCAACTTCTGCACTCTCATTTTCTCTTGCGTCTTCTCTGAATCATTTGCAACTTCTGCACTTTCATTTTCTCTTGCGCCTCCTCTGAATCATTTGTTTCTCGCTGTCGCTTCTCCTTCCATCAACCTTCCTTCATTCCAGGTATTTTCTCATTTACATTCTTCTTTTATTTATTGCCATTTTAATTCCTTGTTTTTCATCTTGTTCCGCACAACCCTAAGTGCCGATATTTTTTGCATGTTCCTTTCACCTTCCATAATCCCCAGTTCTTGTGCATTTTTCGCATTTCTGTGTTCTTCCAATATATACCATGAAATACACACCTGAAGAAGAAGAAAGAATCCGCAGAACGGTTTCCCCTCGTTCTGCATTTTGGTTTTTTGGTCTTCCCCTTTCTGAAGAAGAGAAGAGAAAATCCCTGCTTCGGGTTCCTTCTAACCCTGGCAGTTCAAAAGCCCCTATTCCTAAACCCCCAAATCCTTCCAGATTAGGGTCCTCTAGGTTAGGGTCATCGTCGCATCAAAGGTCTGCAATACTTTCCTCAGAGTCTAGGGTACCCCCAGGGCTCCCACTCCTTCGAGTAATGCCCCTTCAATCAGTTCTGGAAACAGCCCCCTGCCCGAGCCAGAGTTTGAAATTCGATACGAACACTGTTCAAAATGTGTTGATGAATTTATATATTTAGCCAGTAAGGATCTCAATAAACAGGTCGATGCCTTACTGGATCAGTGCCGACATAATCCTATCATGGTTCCTAAGCCCCTTCCAAAAGAGGCCAATACCCCAACACACTGGTTAGATTGTAGGGTTGGGGTGCCGACTTCTGTTGAAGATTCCGCCATACCGGCTCCGACCTCGTCTCATCCTAGCCCCTTGATGGTTCATCCTCCAGGTACTTTGCTAATTGCTATTTTCTTTATTATCGTAGGTAATTATGGACTTATCTCGTACCAAAATTGTTGAAGAATCCGTGACCGGGTCTCGATCTCAAACTCTTTCTCCTGCTTTAACAGGTAGGTTTCCCTGGGTTACCCACGAGGTGTTACAACACACCTCGGTGCTGGATTCCGAGAGCCTTGCTTTACTCCCCCTCGGGGTTCAGGAAGGCTTTTATGTCTGCCTTCCCCGCCCGGGTGAGCCTATTTGCTCTACCCAGGAAGGCAATGATCCCAATTTCTTTTTATTTTATAAAGACATAATTACTCGGTTGGGAGTTCGTCTTCCCTTTACCGACTTCCAAATGCGGGTGTCAGATCATCTGCAAGTCGCCCCTTCTCAAATTCATCCAAATGATTGGGCTTTTATGCAAGCCTTTGAAATTCTTTGCCAAAAGCTAGAAATTCCTTGCACTTGTTCTTTATTCTTTTATTTTTTCACTGTTCAAACTAATCGATCAGGTAGAGAAGCTGCCGACCGGAAAGGGTGGACTTCTTTCCGAGGCCGTAATGACCGCGGCCACTCTGACCGTCGGCTTTTTTCTTTATATGCCGAGTCCTTCAAGGGCTTCAAAGATAAATTCTTTAAAGTTGTTGCCGAACCCGGCCAACACCCTTTCTTTTCTAATTCCTCTGATTCTTCCTCGGGATCCTGGAAGTTCCCATTATACTGGTCTTCCACTCATCATGACCTTCCTTCTGCTTTTTATTGAACCGACGAGACTCGATTGTCGGATTCCAATGCTACTTCTGCAGCTTGAATAATGTCATACAAAGAATCGCAAAGCTTGGCCCCCATAGCTTATTATATTCAGTGTGGCCAGTTTAAATTTCTTTCAAAGATAAGGTTGAAAACTTGACTTCCTTTATTGCTAACATTAACTTTGATGTTTCTGTGCAGCGGTCGAAATGAACTCCAACCCTGTTCCCTGACCCGCTCACCTCGTGGCCCTCAAATCTTGGAAGAAGCGAAAGCTGACCGAGGGAAAAGGCAAAGCCACGACCAGTGACTCCAGCCCAACCCCGGCTCCTGCCGAGCCCATTTTAGAGGCTCCCTCAGTTCCCCCTCCGCCCTCTTCTCCAGTGGTTGAGGCGCCCGTGGTTACCTTCGACGCCCCCATGGCGGACATTGCCCCGGATGCCCCGGCCCCCGCTGATGCCCCTGCCTCAGTGCCCGAGTCTCCCGAGGAACGCATTCAACTGTCCCCCCGATCTCTTTGGGACAAGGGTGTAACTCGAGAATTTTTCCAAGTTACTCGGGCACCCAAGAGGTATTCTGACTTGGTCCCCTTCTCGGACCCCGAGCTGGAGGAGCTGAGCTCGATGGAGCTGGCTTGCTTGAAGAGTGCCACCCTGCTTGGAAGCTTGGCCTCTTTAAATAAAAAAGCTTGCAAGGTGGCTGCCGAGCTTGAAGCTTCCGAGAACGAGACTCGGCGACTTCAACAGGAGCTGGACTCAGCTCAGGAAAGTGCTGCAGCCTCGACCAAGGAAGTGGAGGCATCTCGGGCCGAGACTAAAGAGGCACAAGAGTCAGTGGCCAAGCTGACTTCCGAGCTTGAGGCTTCCCGGGCTCAGCTTGATGCTTCTCGGGCGGAAGCTGAATCCTCTCGTGCTGCCGTGGCCAAGCTGGAACAGAATCTGACCATATTCCGGGGTCGGGCCGCCGACGCTCGCGACCGGTGTGATCAGCTACTCGTTCTTAATGACAAGAAAACTAAGGAAGTAGCTGATACCACCAACGGACTTATTTTTGTTCGGTCGCAATTAGTCCGGTCCACTAAAGCCTCTTTTAACAATGCTTTGGATCAGATTCATTTCCTGAATCCCGGGGTCGAGCTGAACACTACGGGCATGCACTTCAAATCCTACGTCGGGAATGGCCAGCTGCTGACTGTCTCCGACAGCGAGGAAGAGGAGCCGAGCTGGGTGGGCATGCCCGAGGAGGATCCAGCCCGGGATGATGGAAGAAATTGAAGGGCCGGGATGCCGGTTTTATTTGTTCTTGTTTTTATTGCTTTTCTTTCAAACAATTTCCGAACATTTTATCTTTCTCGACGATGTACAATTTATTGCACAATTTATCTTAATTTTCTTGACTTTTGTCAGTCTCGATTTGCTTTGCCGCCTTATTTCTTCCGTATTCTGGCTTCAATGGCCAAGTATTATTTAACCCAAATCATTGGTCGGGATTTAAATATTATTGTGGGATCATGTTCCCGTCTTAGCAACTGTTAATGTATTCGTAACATTAATCTGTAGATGTAATTCTTTCGGCAAACCCGATGATTCATCCATGATTAAGGAATTACGTCGGCTTGATCATGACCTAGATAATACAAAACAACGACTAAGCGTTAAAATTTGTGCACAATAAAAATTCCTTACAATAAGGATTTCATTAACATTCTTCGAAGATTACATGAGTTTCATTATCTCAACAACAAATTTGCATGGGTTTCATGTTCCCGGTTTACATAATCGACTGATGAGAAATACATGAAAAATTTATTGTGATTCCTACTAGAGGCAACCACATACCGAACTCCCATGATCCCTATGACGGGCTCGGTAGCCGATTAAAGGGAAACACATGGTGAGAACAATAATCCATGATCCCTATGACGGGCTCAATAGCCAATTAAAGGGAAACACATGGCGTCCATGATTCCAATGACGGACTTAAAGCCAACTAAAGGGAAACACATGGTAAAATTCCATGATCCCAATGACGGACTTAAAGCCAACTAAAGGAAAACACATGGACCTTCTCGGCTGCATATTGTCAGCTATAATATTTCTTTAACTTGTCCGCGTTCCATGTCCGTTTGACTTGTTTGCCTTCTAGCGTTTTCAACAGATATGCTCCTTGCCCAAGATTTTGGACAACCTGGTATGGTCCTTCCCAATTTACTGCTAACTTCCCATCTCGGGCATTTTTGTTCCCGATGTCTGCTCGTCGTAACACCAGATCGCCTTCTTCGAAAGATCTCGGTTTCACCTTTTTCTTAAATCTTTGGGCCAACTTACTTTTTCTGTGTAAATCTCGGCGATGTGCCGCGGTGCGGACCTCCTCTATCAAATCCAGCTCGATAGCGAGTGCGGTGTCATTATCTTCCACTTGTTGCCTTCTCCAGGACGATTGGCCGATCTCTACGGGTATCATGGCTTCACAGCCATACGTCATTCTGAATGGAGTCTCTCCAGTAGCTGTTTGGACCGTAGTTCTATAAGCCCATAGCACATAATATAGTTGTTCCACCCAGTTTGGGCCGGCTTCATGCATTCTTTTCTTTAACCCATCGAGAATAACTTTATTTGCTGCTTCTGCTTGGCCATTAGACTGCGGGTGCTCTACTGAGGCAAAGTGATGCTTGATGTGGAAATCGGTCATCATTGCCTTGAACGTGCTGTCGGCAAATTGTGTCCCGTTATCGGTAACAATTTCTGCCGGGATTCCGAACCTCGCTATTATGCTCCGCTCCATGAACTTTTGAACACGGGCCGAGGTGATGGCAGCTAGAGGCTCGGCCTCGATCCACTTGGTAAAATAATCGACAGCCACTATCAGCCACCTCATTTGGCCTTCCGTAGCTTTGAACAGCCCCAAGAGGTCCATGCCCCATTTATAAAAAGGCCATGGAGCCGTGATCAAACTGAGCTCGGATGGAGGGATCCACTATATTTTCGCATGTTTCTGACAACTGTCACATTTCTTAACGTGCTCTGCTGCGTCTGCCTTCATAGTCGGCCAAAAGTACCCTGCGCGAAGAGCTTTTAATGCTAAAGCTCTTGCCCCCATGTGTTGTCCATTAATCCCTTCATGTATCTCCGAGAGCACGTACTGGGCTTGATCCGAACTTAGGCACAATAAAAGCGGGGTGTGGAGGCCTCGACGGTACAGTTCACCATCAATAATCACATACATCGTAGCATCTCCGATTAATCTCTTTGCCTCCAGACCCTCATCCGGGACGACTCCTTGCTCTAAGTAGTTGATGATAGGCCTCCTCCAATCCTCAGCGACCAATATAACCATGATGCACGCCGGCTGGGCGAGCTCCTGCTGGATAATTGTCCTGTGGTTATCTGTTCCTTTCATACTAGCCAACTTTGATAATATGTCGGCTCGGGCGTTCTCCTCTCTTGGAATGTGGGCAACTATTACTTTATCAAATTCCGCCATGATCTCCTTTACTTTAGCCAGGTACTTGGCTAGTAAGGGGCCCTTGGTTTGATACCTCCCCTGAATCTGTGCCGAGACAAGTTGTGAGTCGGTGAAGATGTTCACTCGTGACGCTCCCTGCTCCTTTACCTGTTTTAGCCCGGCAATCAATGCTTCATATTCCGCTTGATTGTTTGAAGTCGAAAAATTAAGCTGGAGCACTGTTCAATAGATACCCCTTCAGGGTTCTCAACAATGATCCCGGCTCCGCTTCCCTTAGCATTAGACGACCCGTCAACATATACTTTCCACACTCTGTCCTTCTGCTGAGTGGATGATGTCGGGGTTAACTCCACCACGAAGTCGGCCAAAGCTTGCGATTTGATGAGGTGTCGGGACTCATACTGGATATCGAACTCGGATAGCTGGATGACCCAGTTCATCATTCTTCCTGCAAGATCCGGCTTGTGTAACACTTGTCGGATGGGCTGTTTTGTTCGTACAATAACGATATGGCTTTGAAATACGGGCGAAACCTCTTTTCCGTGGTAAGCAGAGCAAAAGCCACCTTTTCGAGCTTCTGGTATCTTAATTCCGAGTTCTTGAGAGCTCGGCTTACAAAATATACTGGCCACTGAGTCTTGCCTACTTCTCTGACTAAGACCGTGCTGATGGCCTCCTCCCCAACTGAAAGATATAGGATGAGTGTTTCGCCCGGTTCGGGCTTTGATAACACTGGAGGTGAGGCTAAACATGTCTTGATCTACTGAAAAGCCTCTTCACACGCCGAGTTCCATCCTATATTGGCTTCTTTTTTCAATAACTTGAAGAAAGGAAGTGCCTTTTCCGCGGATTTCGAAAGAAACCGGGTTAAGGCCGCCATCCTTCCTGTCAACTGTTGGACTTCCTTCTTATTAGAAGGAAACTACATATCCATAACAGCCTTGCATTTATCCGGGTTTGCCTCTATTCCTCTGTGAGTCAGCATGAAACCCAGGAACTTCCCGGCTTTTACTCTGAATGCACACTTTAGCGGATTTAATCGTATGCTGTGCTGCCTTAGCTTCTGGAAGGTTTCCTCCAAATCCTGAATATGGTCCCCGCTGCTAGTGTTTTCGTGATCATGTCGTCGATGTACACTTCAATATTGCGTCCGATCTGATTTGAGAAGACCTTATTCATCATCCGCTGGTAAGTTGTCCCGACATTTTTTAAACCAAAGGGCATGACGTCGTAGCAATAGTTCGCTTCAATACCTCAGAATGCCTTTTTTCTCGGTCGTATGGATGCATAGGTATCTGATTATACCCAGAATAAGCGTCCATAAACGACAACAACTGAAAACCTGCCGAGTTATCGACGAGTTGGTCAATACTCGGCATCGGATATGAATCCTTGGGACAAACTTTATTCAGGTCTGTGTAATCAACACAGACTCGCCATTTCCCATTGGACTTTTTCACCATTACCACATTGGAAAGCCATGTCGTATACTGTATCTCTCTTATGAACACGGCCTCCAACAATTCTTCGATGTGCTTTGTCAAAGCTTGCCTCCTATCCGGGCCGAGCTTCCTGTTCTTCTGTGCTATTGGTTTGGAACCAAGATACATTGCCAATTTGTGGCAACAGAAAGTAGGCCTGATCCCAGGTATCTCGGAGGCCTTCCAGGCAAAAACGTCCTGATTTTCCTTTAGGCACTGGATTAACTTGCCCTTGGTTTCAAGATCGCACTGTTTACCTACCTTCGTAATTTGCTGTGGAGAGCTACCGATCTGGACATCTTCAGGCTCGTCCATCGGCTCTGGTCTCCATTCCTCAATATCCCGCATATCCAGCTCTACCAGATTGATCGGCTTCCGGGATGAATGGGTCTCGATCCAAGAATTTGTCGGCTTTCCTTGCCGAACTCGAGGTGGGGAAGACGGGCTTCCTCCAGTTTCTCTGATCGTGTTGTAATAGCACTGCCTTGATTCTCTCTGGTTCCCGCAAATTGTAATGACTTTGCCGAGGTGCTCGATCATCTTCATCTTCTGATGCTTGGTGGACATCAGTATGTCCCATTTGTGGAGTGTGGGTCTGCCCAAGATAATATTATATGGGGGCGGGAATTCAGCAACTGTGAATGTGACCCTTTCTGACTTGAAGCCTTCCTTCGTTCCCAGTGTGAGTTGAAGGTCGATGGCCCCTTTCAAGCCAGTGTCTTCCCCGTTGAAACCGTACAACATGGTTTGGCATGGCTTCAGATCTTCCTCCTTCAGATTCATCTTTCTAAATGCACTCCAGTTGATGATGTCGGCCGAACTGCCGTTGTCGACAAATATTCTCTTGACTCGAAGTTGGCCACGGTTCCGGTTATGACGAGGCCGTCCTCATGACCGGGTACCACTCCCTTTAGATCTTCCTCGGTAAAATAAATTAGAGGGGGCGCGACTTTCTTGCTATTTTCGCCGCTGCTTTCCTTGAACCTCGGCCTATCCCTTACTGACATCACTTCCTTGAGGTACTTCTTCCGCTGGTTGGCTGTATCACCTCCTCCTCCCATTCCTCTTGTGATGACGTTGCATTCGAACTCGGGCTCTGGGAACTCCTCGTCTTTCTTGCTCTTCTTGTCATCTCTTTGCTTATTCTCCTGCTGGGCCTTTCTTTTGCCTTGGAGCTCCCAACACTGATCAGTCGTATGTCCCGGTCCGTTGTGAAAATCACAGTACCAGGAATAGTCCAGCCCTTCTCTCCTTACTATGGGAGGAGGTAGGTCGACTTTCCTCATCTCTGTAAAAGTCACCTCCTTCCATATCTGACCACGCGTAGCATTCAACGGAGCATACTTGTCAAACTTCAATTCGTATCTCCCGGGCCTGAAACGGGAGTCAAGAATGTTTCATGGAGGTCGGCCAGCCGGGGTATCTGACGGATGCCGACTGGACTGTCCGAGCTGTGGATTTTCCTGACATCGGTTCCTTGGTGAAGAGGGTTTTTTGTTTTCCCTCGGAGCCGAATTAGCGATTTCCATCTGCTCCAACTCTAAATACTTTTTGGATCGGACCCTAAACTCGTTTAGAGACTTCACAGGATCCTTATAAATTGATTTGGCATGATGGGAAGACCCGTTGAGCCCGGCTGAAAGAAGATGGACATGAACTTTCTCTTCCAAACCTTGTACTTGCAGCGCGGCTTCCTTGAACCGATCCAGGTAACTCTGCAATGTTTCCCCGGGCTGCTGACGTATCTTACCCAGAGCAAACTCGAATTTTGACTGCTTCTTGCTTGTTGCAAAGTTTAACAAGAACTTCTGGCCAAAATCTTCGAAGTTATGGATGGACCACGACGGCAAGGAGTGAAACCAGGTTTGGGCGACTCTGGTTAAAGTGGTAGCAAAAATCCATGAAATGATGGGTTCGTCAATACCTCGAACGCATATCTGCATATCAAACTCGTCAATATGTACCTGCGGATCTTGGCTTCCGTCATATTTGGACAAAAATGAGCCGTCGAAGTCTTCCAAGAACTGAGCATCCACAAATCGGTCAACGAACGGGCTATTATTTTGATGACCCCGGCGGTATTTTCTCCGATATGTACCGTCGCCTTGTCCGGAGTGACGGATGATCTCTCCCGTCGGTCTTTCTCCGCAGCATAATCTGATATCATGGCCGAGGAAAGGTGAAGTCCCTCATGATGAGAACGAGATACTCTCCCTTGCTCGGACTGATCGACTGGGTCCCTATTGCCGGTTCCTGCAGTGCGGGCCGATGTCTCCGGTCTCTGCCTCCTGGTCGCTGCATGGAGTTGCTCGGTACCTCCTGTTGCCATGTTCTCCGCATTGTGCTCCAGGTGCTCGGTATTCTGCCGGCGTTCTTCTTCTCTTCGTTTAGCACTGCGTTCATCCAACTGGGCGATCAAACGCTGAATATCCTCCTGGCGTTGGAGTTCGTAACGCTTCTCCAGGTTCTCCATTCGAGCTAAGAGAGACTGATGAGCGTTCTGGATGAAACGCTGAGTGGTGTCTGGTTCCTCTGGTGCGACCGGTGGTGGGTTGCCCGACGTGATTGCTGCTGGTCCCGCACGGGATAAGTCTATATGGGACAATGCGTCTTCTACCACCACATTTTTCGGGTTTGGATTTCTGGGTGGTTCGTCATGCCTGGCCACCCGATGTCTTCTGGTGTTAGCCATTGTGAGCTGGTGGGATTCGAAATTTATCGTTCCCACAGACGGCGCCACTGTGCTGCTCAAAGAGAACAAAAATATCCAACAAGTGGTGTTGGATGCTTTTATGTAGGATCAGGCTCTCTCTCTCTTAAGAAGCTTATGAAATTGAAGCAACTTAAGGAAGAAGGAGATCACAGCAGCAATACTCACAACACAATTGGTGTGCAGTGTGTGCCGTGTGAATGGAAAGAAAGAGTCAGGATTGTGTGTACCTTTCACCATGATGTGTGCTTTATTTATAGGATTCTAACCTGGACCTTAATGACGAGCGGTTGAAGCCCAATATCTTCTTCCAGGATATTCGGAGATGTAGATAACTGAAAGATAATGGCTGTGATGGCATATCTTTTGTTCTTTGGTGGTTGTGATAATAAGTTAGTGGAAGTTTAAATATTTGAATTGCTAAGATAAAGGATATCTTTTATCCGTAACACAAAGGTTCCTCATGTTAATCGCATTGACTAACAGCTCATTGACATCTTAGAGGATGGATTTGTAAGATTTCAGTTACCCGTGTGTTCCTTATTCATTCCCCTTTTCTTTTAAGCTACATGTATGAGACCCCTAATTGATTTGATGTGATATAACTAAGATTATTTAGGCAAGATAAATGGTTATTTGCACTATTTTCTTTGATTGCATCTTTGGATTATTATGTTTTATGTTCAATTATTTTTTTTTGTTTGGGGGCGGTTGATAGAACTTTATTAAAAAAAAAATTGAATGTGACAAGTTAATGAATCTGTAGTTAAAAAATTATATATGATTTAAATTTAATATTTAACATCCCTGTATAGTTGCTTGGTCTCATTTTTCACTTTCTCTCCTGATATGATTTGGTTAAATATAGTTTGACAATTGGTCAATAATGTATGTTACCCTGTACTTAAATCTGCAAAGATGCACGCCTATGACCATCATGGTCATGTCACTATGCTTCTTGATGCAGCAAATATTCTCAAACAACATGAAAAAGAGATACATGTTTAATTTTACTTTTATTTCCGTTTCTTTTCTCTATAATGTTATGTTCTGCTTTCCCCCTCGAAATATTGCACTTCATATAAATTTAAAACGTGGGGGTGTCACAAGTCACTCTTCACTACTGTCCAACATGCTATCTATTCAAGAAAGCTGGCCATTTTGACGATTTATAGTATTTTTTAGATTTAAAAAAATCATTGTAGAATTCCAATTAATCATGTCAATCTATGGTTTGTAGTATATTAGTTAATTGTTAATCATTGGCCAAATGCCATGCCAACTTGGTAACTTCCAATCATTCTATCATCCGATATACATCTTAAGCCTTTTACTTTTATTCAAAAAAGAAAAATAAAACTCTCAATTGTAGTTATTGTTAAACTGCCTTGGAAAAGGGAGTGAGGAAAATCTTTGTGAGACAAAATTGCTCTTGTTATTCTTGTTATAAGATTGAATATTGATAGCTATCAGATTGAACATCAAAGCTATTAAACTGAACAACAAAGCAAAAGAATTATGCATAAATGTTGTTAGAAGAAACTAGCCAACACACATATACACAGAAGAAAAGAGCAAAAAATGAGTAGCTGCATAATTCATGCTTTCAATCTCCAAATCATAGCGAGAATTATCCTTAGTATGCATGTATATTGAAATTTTCCTTATTTTTGAAAGAACTCTCTTTTGTTTCCTTAATTAGCTGCATAATTCATAGTTGACTTGTTTTGTTAGGTTGAAGAAGGGAAGATCAAACCAGTCAAGGAAATCACTCCTACACTAATCCCTGAGGACCTTAACTCTACAATTATTTCTGCCTTTGGTTTCTTTGCTCTCTTTTCCAGTTTGATTTCTTGTTGATTATTGCATTATTCTACAAAAAAGGGGTAGTATGTAAGTCTATCAGAACATTCAAAGGTGAGTTAAAAAAATATTCTATTTTTGTGGCTTGAAATGTTATGTTGAAGTGGAAAAAAAATCAAACGAAGATTTGTGGTTTGCAAGATTTTGCTAACAACTGCATAAACAATTATTAGTAATTCATGTTAACTATTATATGACATTTATTTTTCAATTAAATACAATATGTTTCTCCACCACCCAGTTTAAATAAACTAAACTCACCCTCATCTTAGCTTTCAGTCAATAGAGCTGTTTATTTTAAGGTTGGTAACTGAACTTGCAGTGTTTCTTTCAGATCATGGTGGCCAGAGACAAATCAAGAAAAAGATGGTAATGTTGGTGTGACTATTTTTGGATTAATCATCACATGTGTATGGATATTGATAACTAAGAACCCAGTTAAGTGTGTGTGTATATATATATATATATATATAATTTAGCTTCTAATACAAGCAATTAGGCACCACAAAAAACATGTGCATATTAAGTGTCCACGGTTATAAACTGTTATTTTCCAACCAATCAGGGGCTGCAAGAAAAATTTACAACAAGCATTACAAAAATATACTAAGGAAGGAAGATATTGATTTGCCAACTTTCAGTTTTTCAGTCTTAGCTAATGCCATTGCAAATTTTGTTTTTTTTTTTTTTTAAAAAGGCTTGGAGAAACTGGCTTTGGACCAATATACAAGGTGGAAAAAAAACTTATATCCATAACTTCTATTTTCTTTATAAGGTTTCTAACCATGGACACAATTATTTTTCAGGGCACACTGATAGATGGAAAAGAGTTAGCTGTGAAAAGGCTTTCAAAGAAGTCTGGACAAGAGTTAAAAAATGAAATGGCATTGATTTCCAAACTTCAGCATCGAGAAGGACTTAATTTCCAATGTTGTATCAAGTAAATACATAACTTTAATCTGTCAATTACTGATGTAGGAATAGTATGAGAACTTCAGAGGCTTTCAAAGAAGTCTGGACAAGAGTTAAAAAATGAAATGGCATTGATTTCCAAACTTCAGCATCGTTCCAATGTTGTATCAGGTAAATACATAACTTTAATCTGTCAATTACTGATGTAGGAATAGTATGAGAACTTCAGATTGCCTGGTTTGTAAAGCTGTCTTGTGTCACTATCCTTGTTTTGTTCTCTAAGAGGAAATTGTGATTTCAATCTTAAAATATGGTCCACTATCCTGGTTTTTCAACAATTCATTAATTCCATTCATACTAAATTCCATGATCAAACCATCACCAAATCCTTTTACTGTTATGGAAGGTAAGGGATGCTATTATTTTGACCTCCCCACTATTATGGATACTGACTTGTTGACTATTCTTTTTTATTCTCATTAGTCCAAATATAAAACCACCTTCAACATGCTTACCTAGAAAACTATATTAATTAGTTCTCTATAAGAATCTAGCTAGCTAATTATCTTTCCTACATCTACCTCTATAATTATCACATGCTCAACAATGACATTTAATTATCACATATGAGTAGGGTTTGATCTAGATATTTATGTGTATGAAAAATTATTTGTTTAAAAAAATTAAATTTCTTAAATAAGATTTAGTCCTCTAATAAATTAGTTTTTAACTCTAGATCAAAAGATATGTTATATTCACAATATATATATATATATATATATATATATATATTATAAATTCAACATATTCTTTGACTGATTAACAGATTTACATTATTTTTTTCTATCTAATTATCTATCTATTTCATCTTATTACATTACATATATCATCTCACTTGATACATCTTTCACTCCTCTCCCTTCTCTTTCTATACTAGCTGATGCATACACTTAATGAGTCTATAATGATTATTTCTCTTATCACATGAAAGGTCTTAAAAAAATATTAAATTGATTAATTAGACACTTCCCCAAAATATTAAATACAGGTCACTAAATTAGGTTGTGGTGGGTATTCAATTGGTAGTTTCTTATTTTTGTTTTTTTAGTGTCATTTGCCCCTTATTTGATGGCTGATAAATATACATTTTTTTATCATATGTTTATGTTTTTTTAACAATCACTATATTAGGCAGGAGACCTAAACCTTCCCTAATTTTTCTACTCCAAAATTTGCGTGTGAAATTTCTAATTGTTACTTTAATTCATGATATATATTGTTCTTCTATAACATGAATGAAATTGTAGTGTTAATAATTCATGTTCTGTGTCATTCAAATTTTGCTTCAAAATTACTGCCCTTCTATAATTTAAATTGTCATTGAGAAGTTGTTTTAAAAGGCTAAATTTTGTATGCACTTCTTCAAAGAAATGCTATTCTATTATAATGTCAAATGCTCTTTTTCATACACATTATTTATCTGTATATAGATCCATCTCAAATCTAATTCATATGTCCATTAACTACCATAAATGCCTCATTGAAAGGATCCCTTCACTATCCACCAAGACCATACTTCTTGGCCCTTCTTCATTTCCCAATCATCACAGGCATCACGCTTCGCCTTAGAACTGGAATTAGATCTTAATAAAGACCTGAAGACTAGTAGACTACCCTCATAATCTTGGATCAAAAAGGCAATAACACCCCCTATAGCAAACCTAGTATGAGGTCCCTCTCTGTTACCATACCTTTCTCGTCTTATGAAGCCTTTGGTATACTTTTGGTAACAACATCTATTTGGTGCATTTTGATGAAGAAATTTCTAATAAGGTGATTCTGTTTTCATGATCCTGTTGCTTCATCATTTCTTTGTTAATGTGTGGAACCTCTACAATTTTGGAAGTGATTTTGTGAATTCTACTTTCTTGAAATTCTCCTTGTGTGATTCAGAAATTTAAATCTCCCAACCCTTTCAGAATAAAGTACATGTTCCATTTTGAGGTATCATCTCTTTTTAGTGTTCTTTTTTCTTAACAACAATAGTTGTTTTCCCATAACATAAGGTTGATTTGGTTTCCCTGGCAAGCTACAATGATAAGTATGACTTTTTGCATTAATGAACCTAGAAAACCTTTGTGTAACAAGTGTTATGATGTTATCATTCAAAGAACATGTCTCTTAAAGCCTTTTAAAACTTGCATACTATTGATACCTATGCTGTCATTTAAGATGCGATGTCTTATTTCATGATGTTGTTGATTATCCTGAATGGATTGTCCCCTTCCACATATTCAAGTCATTAGCTGAAGAGGTATGTATATGTTTTTGAAACACTGCCATATCTCTAGCCTTTCTAGAGTTAATATTTGATTGCAAGATTACTCATTTAAACTTATCATTGATAGTATGACTTTGAGCTTGTTTTCGCGAAGAACTCGCACGAATTTGTGCATGAGTATATGAAAAAAACCAGAATTTGTGGAGCTCATCATGTGAAGACTCGGTGCATTGGGAGATGGCAACCAAGATCAAAGTAACCCTTTGTTCCTACTCTATCTTTTTAATTTCCCCAAAACTTCATTGGATATTACTTTTCTATGTCTTTGTTATGTGAAATCTCATTTTCACCTATCCTGGTTATAGGGAACCCTAGTAATGAGGTACATGTGTATATTTCTATATCAGGTACACTCTCAGCTGATGAATGGGAGGCAGCATATTTATACATGTCATTTGTATTGAGAAAGGTAAGTAACAAGTTATTGACTGCCTCATGTTCAAAATGAAATTATTTTCAGTCCTCCTTTATCTTGAGAGAAAGGAAAATGAGATGACTAAGATCGAATAGAAATACCAAATTTTCATTCTACTTGAGAGGAGAAATAAAAAGGAAGAAAGTGCTTGAGTTTCAAAGAATTCCCTCCTGGGAATGTTGCATTTCATTTTTTTTTGTTATTTATTAAATTACATTTTATAGAAAAATAATAATTTTATATTAAGAAAAAATTATTAGCATATAGTAAGAAGTATAATTGTTTGCTGCTTGTGAAGAAATATAATTTTTTTAAAAAGATATTTTAAGACGATTTTCACGAAAAGAATCTTTTTTTTTTAATTTTAAAAAACACATTCTAAGACGGTTATCTGGAAAACCGTCTTAGAAACTAGACTTCTAAGACGGTTTTTTGCCAAAAAATCGTCTTAGAATTGTCAATTTTTTATTTATTAAAAAAACACATTCTAAGACGACTATCTGGAAAACCGTCTTAGAAAGTAGACTTCGAAAGACGATTATAGGCTTAGAACCGTCTATGAATGTCCCATTCTAAGACAATATGCAACCGTCTTCGAATGTGACATTCTAAGACGGTTCTTTCCAATAACCGTCTTAGAATGATGTAAGAAAAATAAAAAAATAATCAAAGACAAAATCTAAGACGATTGTAGAACCGATGTAGAATGCGCTGTAGAACCAACTTAGAATGCCTGTTTTGCAGTAGTGTGTTGGCTTGATATCTAACAAATTGTTTACATCCTTTTTAATATCCTTTGTAGTTTGTACAATTACTTTGTATTGCTCTCAACACTCAACCTTTCTGTGTTTTCCTTTCAACGTATATCCTACCTTGTGATTTCCACTGCTTTTATAGTAATTTGTAGCTACAAATCCTCGAAGGATAAATGTATGGAGACATAAATTTAATTTTTATTATAGTCATTGTACATTAAAAAGAAAAAATCAAGTCATTTCTAGTTAACACCTCGAATTAATAGGCCATTGTTAATTTCAATGACATTGCTAAATGTTGAAAAGACATTAAATCTATAGTTGGATTAAAAGTATGTTTAGGTTTCGATGGAGGGTATTCTAAACTCAATTTAGAGAATTAAATCACTTTTATATGTTTAATTACCTCTCAAAAATATGTTCGACCACCTATATTTCTTCTAAAATAAAGTTTCCATAAAAAGTATGACCAAGGTTCTTTTTACAAACTCAATTAACAAAATAGAAACTATTCTAAAACTAAGTTTGAAAATTTTAACCCAAACATCACTAAATATTTAGAAGAAAAACAAAGGATAAATAGTCATTTTCATCTATGAATGTGTAAAGTGTTGACAAATTTGTCTTCGAAAGATGAAATTCAAATTTTAGTCCTCAAAAGTAAAAAAGTACAACAAATTCATTCATCTATTAACTTTCGCATGTTACTATTAATGAAAGAGCCTATATAGCACAAAGGGATAAAAACGTCACAAAAATGATTGTCAATAGTGTTGTTGAATAGATTGGACCAAAATGTTAATAAGTTTCTATTAGACCAAAATGTTAGTAAGTTTCCATTGGATTAATTTATCTGACCCTAAATTTCATTTTATTTAAGGGTAAAATATAATTTAATCTTCATCTTTCCTCATCCTTTTTATTGTTGTAAACATAACATCACAATAAGCATTTAAAAGAAATAGGGAATCAAACATAAGTTAGGACAAATATAATAATAAACATAATATTGATTAAAAGCATAATCTATCTATTGTTACGAAATTTCTATTGTGATAGCATTAGGTAGTGACAAAATTAAGTTAGGTCTCATTTTTTGTAAGGATTGACTTAATGACTGGGCATTTTTGTTTAAGTCTCATATTTTGAATAAGGTACTATTACATTATAAATTTCTGAGCAACAAATAGATTATGCTTATTAATCAATATTATGTTTGTCTTAGCTTATGTTTGTTTCTCTATGTTTTAAGTGTTTATTGTAATGTTATGCTTTCAATGATAAAATAAAAAAGAAAAGATAAAAATTAAATTATATTTTACCTCTAAATGAAATAAATTTTGGGTCTGACAAATTAGTCTAATAGAAACTTCGTGACATTTTGCTTTAATGAAAACTTAATGACATTTTGATCCAATCTATTTAGTAGGCATGTTGACAATCATTTTTGTGACATTTTCGTATTTTTGTGTCACATAGACTCTTTTATTAACGATAATAGATGAAAGTTAACAGATAGATATATTTGTCACACTTTTTTACTTTCAGGAACTAAAATTTGAATTTTCATCTTTTGGAGATAAATTTATCAACATTCGACACATTTAAGAATAAAAATGACTATTTTAAAACATAAAAAATATTTAAGGACAAAAGTGACTATTTTAAAAAAAAATTGAAGACTCTGATACATTACTATATATGACTATCTAACCCTCTTATTTTTCTTTTTTCTTTAAATTTTTTTAAATTAAGAGTGGGGGTTAGTGACTGAGAGATACAGGTAGGGCACGTGGCCAACGACATTTCCCTTGCAGTTTGCACTGCCCGTGCCTTTACGCAGGTCGTTTTGCCAGCCCATACGGGGAATCTACCACTCCACCCTGACCTAAATCTAATTCCAATTAATTATATTAATGAGAAAGGCATCAGCATAAGAATTTTTAGTAGTTTTATTCTTTGATCAAGGGATAGTTGGAAAAAAAAAAAAAAGAAAAACTGGATTGGAAGTTATTATATTAACGTGAAAAGTGTAAAAAGTATGCACGGGAATTTTAGTAGTTTATTTATAGTTGTAAAGACCTGGATTGGATGTTTATTTGCTCCTTTTAAATTCTCCTTTACAAGAAGGAGAAAAATGCCACCTGAAACAATGTTTGGGTTTAAAACCTGCATTGAATTTGAGGGGCATCCCAATCAATTTGTACTCATCTGAACTTATTAGAACTTTTTCATAAAAAAAAACTTATTGGAATTAATTTATTTTTCAAAATGTCATTTTATTTTTTGAAAAGTATTTTTAAATTGAGCTCTAATTGAATTAATTTACTCATAATTAAATATTTATTTATGAGAATACTTTTAAACATAAATATTTCTTTCTTGTAATAAGTAAAAATAAGTTCATGTTATTAATCTTTTATTTTCAAAGATGAATTAGATGGACTCTCACCATACACACCAGATGAACTTGCAAATCCGTACCCATATCTAGTTTGTTTCCTCGCTCTACCATTCAAATTTGAATATAAGAATCACACTAATCTGTTTATATTATTCTAAGACGCAATATTTTTCATTTGTTCCTTTTGATAAGTACGAAATAAACTTTAATAATTGATGTCTAGACCATGCTTATATACTTCATTATTGATGGGTAAACTAGGTTGTCATATATAGGTGAAATGCAAACTTTCTGCTCTTTCTTTTGTTTGTAACTTTTGAAAACAACTCATTACAAAACTTGAATGTGCGAGAAATTCAGTAAAGAAAAAAAATATATAAATTTTGAAACAAACTAACAAACAAATACCTCGTGCATATATGAATACTCATAAATACAGTGAAAAAAAATGAAATATTTAAGAGAAAAAAATATAGATTGATAAATAGAACAAATTTTATTAATTAAAAAAGTTTGATTTATTTAATAAAAACTATTTCAGTTTCTAAATATTTCATATACCATTATGGTATATGAAATATTCTCATTTAATTGATGTGTTAGTTTTAATGATTTTTTATATATTTCTTGATATCAAGTTCTAATAAAAATAAATTAAAAAAATACTTTTTAATTAAAATTAGTATAATTAAATATGATTAACTAATTTTTTAAAAATTAGAGTGAATCCAACTTTTTTCCTTATATTTGACAATGAAAAAATATTAATAAAAGAAAGTCAACTTCAACTTTCCTTCCGTACGCAATTAGCTAACATGATAAAAATATGTTGTCGCAAGGAGATCAAGTCCAGTGGCTCTGACAATTCCTAAACATACCACTAAATTCATTCTTTTTAAATAATTGTTAAACTTCATCATAAATTATGAAAATACCAACTAGGTGTGTCTTTTATAAGTTAAGTGACTTTTTAAAATAATCATGCTACCTTAAATCTTTACTATTTATATACTAGTTGAAAACAGGCACTGCTTGTCTCAACTATCATTTTGTTTTATTTTATAGTTTTAAATTAAAATAAAAAATAATTACAAGATGTAAATAATTATCACATCGGAGGAGTTATTTTTTTTAATAATTATATTTGAGGAGTTTTTTTTTTAATAATTGATTGATTCAAAGGTTTTGTTTTTTCAGAATTAGTTAGAGGACAAAATAATTTAAGAAAATATATAAATCAAATAAAAATAATTATCTTGATTAATAGTTATAAGTAATTATATGACTTGAATTTACCTATATATATATATATCAAATAAAAATTATTCTCACTATATATACTTGTATTAATTAATATTAGCATGTCCAAGTTTGAAACCATACGTCTTCTTTTAACTGCCATACGTCTTGTTTTATGAAACTCACAAAATATCTCACAATCACAAGAAAAAAAGAATGAATACAAAATTGGAGTTCCACATGTGTGCTCGCGCGCATTGGTCAGAGCCTCCTTCATAGAAGGAATTGACGGCGTCAAAGGGTCGTTGGTCAAGCCATCCACACTTAATTAGCTAGTTTTTCATTCTTTGAATTCGACCTAAAAGCTATTGTTCTTCATGTGGGGCATGCATGTGCTACAAATTGCAATTTCTCATTTGCTATCCAATGATTTCCAGAAGAAAATGGTACTATATATCGACTCTTTTATGAATATGAATGATTTGGTAAGAGGAAGGTTTTAAATTGCCATCGAAGTTGGGATCGTGATCACCTTAAGGTTTTCACGGTTATAATTGTGAATTCTACAATGCATATTACGATCATCGCGTCGTGAATGTTTTATAACTTTACACAATTAATATTTTTTTCATCACTATGAGATACACAAAGTAAAAATCTAATAAAATATTAAAATAAGACTAAAATTAACTAAGTCTTCCTCACAATTAGCAAAGAGTCAGCGATAAATCTTTTGAAATATCCAAATTTACTTAAAAGATTGATCTCTCTTAATAAAATACTTTTTCTTATATACATATCTAAAAATCAAACTATTAATCACATATCTAATTTACTCACGTCATGCCATGCATAACATGTAACCCAACAAGCATACCCATTTTTCTAACAAATTTGGTCTCCCATTTCCTTAAGAAGTTATTTGATAATCTTCGATTATCACCTATATGTGATCCCAACCAATATTTATATAACAAATTCAAATTTTATAATTTGCGAGAAAAGTTAAAAACATTTAACTATATATCATACAAAAATTAGTAGGGACCATCCAGATCTACCTAATAAGTTATTCACATCTGCCTATCACTTGTATCCTAGCTAGTGGCTCATTAATTAATCAACAAATGAGAGCCAAATTCACATATAATATACATAGAAACAATTGAAGTGAGGTATATATAGCTCCATTATCTTCAACCCCACATTAAAACCAAGGCCTGCGTAACTCCACACACAAAACCCCACACTCAAACCACCACTTTGTTCAGCTGCATGCCCTCTACCACCATTATCACCGCAAGGCATTGACAATCAACACCACAACATCGTTGAAACAATGAAACACAACAACACGACAACTTGCCTTTTTGCCAAAGTCATAAGCTCTGTCACAAAAACACATCACCATAGCTACGGTCATGAGACCCCCTTGGTCCATTTCTTTCGTACGTCATCTCAATCTCATGAGTTCAATGCCTTAGAAACCATCAAATCACTTGCTTGCTCCTTTTCTGAGATCACTTTCATCATCAAGCAAAATGACCAGAACATAGGACAATAAAAGAAAAGGAAAAAAAATAACAGAAGAAAGAAAAGTAATTGAAAAAAAAATAAAAAAAAAATGGAATGCAATCTCATCTTAATTCTCCCTAGCTCCATCCTTAGCTTCGGTTGGCTCGCTTTGATTGCCCTCATCTGCCTCCAAGGACGACAATAGCGCAAAAGCAGACACTTTTGGCCCCTTATCATTAGTGCTGTGAAAAAAAATTCATATTAATAAAATAATTTATATCCAATTTAATCTAATTCATTTTAAATCCGTTTAAATGGATTAGTTTCGTATCTAAATTCAATTTTTTAGATTTTAAATCCAATACATTTATTGGATATAAATTGGATATTTGTTTGGACTTTTAAATCCAATACAATTTTTTGGTTAATGACAGCTAGGATTGTTTGATTAACTTTGTTAGGAGTCATTTTTTGGTCGATGTCATCTAGAATTATTTTGGTTGATGTCAACTAATGATAATTTTAAGCCGTCATCGGTTAAACCTATTTTTCGGTAAATGTTGGTAAGGGTTTTTTAGTCAACATTGATTGAGACTATTTTTTGGTCGATGACATCCAAAGTCTTTTGGCCGACATCAGTTGACACTATTTTTTGGTCGACGTCAGTTAGGTTTTTTTGTCACTGACTATCGATATTATTTTTTTATAGACATCAGGTAGGTTTTTTGCTCGACGCCAGCTAGGATTTTTTTGGTCGACATCAAACGAGACTATTTTTTGGCCGACATTGGCTGAAAAACATCATTGACCAACATCGGCTCAAAAAATATTGACCGACATCGGCCAAAAAAACCTAGTTAACTTCGGCCAAAATATTCCCCCTATGGATGTCGATCGAAAAGATCCTAGTTGATGTCAACAAAAAAATTCTAAGCTAACGCCAGCCAAAAAAAATAGTTATGGTTAATGTTGGCCAACAAATCCTAGTTGTTGCCAACAAAATTATAGTTTCAACCAACGTCATCAAAAAACCAAGCTAATGTTGACCAAAAAATGGTCGACAAATGTTGGCAAAAAAATATCAACTACCGATATCGGCAAAATAACAACCTTATCAATGTTAACCACAAAAATCTTAATCAACGTCGGCCAAACTCTAGTCACGATCGATATTGATCGAAAAATCCCTAGTCAATGTTGGCAAAAAAATATCACCGACCAATATTGACTAAAAATCCTAGCCGACCTCAACCAAAAAGTAACCCTACCTAAGATCGACCAAAAACATCCTGGATCAATGTTGACCGAAAACACATTGACTGGTTAAGCCAAAAAATAGTCCTAGTTGATGTCAGTTTAAAAATGTGTGGACCGATATCTGTCGAAATTGTCCTAGTTGAGATAGGCCAAAAATACACTAGCAAAGATTGATCGAAAATAGTCTTGACCAAGATCGATTGAAAATAGCTCATAAATGGACATGTACTAAGTTTTCACTTCTTAGCATTTAATAACTAAAATTCATTAAAAAAATCTTTATAACATTTAAGTGGATATAGATTGGATATAACCAAATCCATGTCCATTTAAATGGATTGGATCTTGAATCTAAATTATTTTAAAAAAATATGAATATAGATTTAAAATCCAATCCATTTAAATAGATATGGATTGGATATGGATTGGATTCTAATCCATGCTCACCCCTACTTATCACCTCACATATGTGACAATTACTATTTTAACACATTAATTATTATATAATTGCTTTATTAATCATGTTATGGATTTTAATTAAGGGATGCTTTGCAGTATTTTTAATTATTTGATTGAATATTGAGCCTTAAAATATTTATTTTGACATTTATTTCATATTGATATTGTTTTATAATTATAGATCTATAATTTTAAGGTTCTTTATATGATAGAAAATTATAAGTTGAAAAACAGATTTACAAGTTATGAGAATGTTAAAGATAGAATTTTAATTTGAATTATTGTTTTTCTTAGATAAAAATAAGTTGTTAAAATAATCTAGATAAAAGTTAGAATTATTGTTTTATAATATTATGATAAGGTTGTTAACATTATTTATATAAATATACCTCAATTAAGAGGTGAAATATAAATGAGTGAATGAATGAGTGAATAAGTGAATGAAGAAATAGATGATTGAATGAATAAGGAATTATTATTCCAATTTATGAGTATCTGATTTTTGAAATGGTATCAGAGTCATGACACCATCCATGAATAAGAGTCATGTTTCTTCTGCCACTAGAGTCTTTTTCTTTTCTATTGCATATCCAAATTATATTTCTTCTTTCCAAACGTACATCTCATTTTATCTTCTCGTATCAGTACATGTATTCCACTTTTATTTCTCTCAAATCCTTAACTCCCTTCTTTGATGGCCGATTTTGGTTATGAAATATCCAACTATCTACCTCCTTCTTAACCTTCACCTTCTCTGATTCCTCTACAAATTATGATTATTATTATCATGAACTTCATCTTTGCCTCGCATAACCTTCGCGTCTTCAGTCCCGGCTTGAATCCCTTCGCACCTTATTGCATCGTCAATCACTCCCTTTTCCTTTTCCTTTCCTCTTTCTAAATTATAACCTTCATTCCCTCGAAGCAGCCTTCCTACGTGAATTGATGCACCGTTGTGATGCTTCAATGCACTTGTTCTAAAGTCTCTACAAACTCATTTTGAATCATTCTCGTACCTCAGTTTTGACCTCCACACACTCATTCCATTTGAAGGTCATTAATGTGAAACTCATTGCATTATTTTGAATCCTTCACAGACCAGCCCTGAAGTCTATTAACCTGGACATGTGATTGTTTTGAATCCCTTCTCGTATCTCAATTCTCCATGCACGTATTCCATTTGACGGTTATTGATGTGAAGCTCGTTGTACTATTTTGAATCCTTCACAGACCAACCCTGAAGTCTATTGACTTGAACATGTGATTGTTCTGAATCCCTTCTCTATCTCAATTCTCTTTTACCTCAGATAATCGAAGCACTTGTTGTGGACTATCCTGAAGTACCTCCTGAACCTATTGCTGATCAAAATTCTTCCTAGAAGAGTGTTGGAAGAAGCAATTGGCAAGTTGGGCATGACCGATATTCATGCACCAACTTGAGGGGAAGTGTTGAAGATAAAATTTGAATTTGAATTATTGTTTCTCTTAGATAAGAACATCTTGTTAAAATAGTCTAAATAAGAATAAGTTGAAATTATTGTTTCTAGTTTGAATTATTGTTTCCTAATGTTATGCTCAGGTTGTGAACATTATTTGTATAAATATATCTCATTTAAGAGGTGAAACATGAATGAGGGAATAAGTGAATGAAGAAATAGATGAATGAATGAATAAGAAATTATTATTTCAATTTATGAGTATCTGATTTTGACAGAAAATATGCGATAAATTTGGATTTTTTAGTGGTTAAATCAAACCTAAAATTAGGAGTGAAAGTGTTATCAATCCTCATCTGTTATGGGCACATCTCATTCATTTTATGTTTGATTAAAACATATAAATACTCTTTGAAAAACACATTAATTAGGATTGACTGTTTAGGGTTATCGATGACTAGGTTCTTCTTTTTCTCCAAGGTTCTTCTTTTTCATGATTTTTGTATTGTTGTATTTCTGTGTTTCTTTTTTTATGTAACGATGGTGTAAAGATTTCTATAATAATAATTAATTAAAAGTCATCTACGTATAATTTTTAAGATAATTATTATATAATTCAGTATATTTATTAGATATTGTAATTTGTACTTAAATCGATGACGATAGATAAATCTAAAGTGAAAAGAGTAATATGATAAATATTTTTATATTGTTTTTTTTAAGAAAAATGAGTTATTTTCAATAAAGGAAGAAATACTTTGTTGGATGACCTAGTCCAAAGCAATACAAAAGAAAATTGAATATACTAAAAGATATGGCCCTAACAATTTTTTTTAAAAAAATGCCCTAAAAAATAAATTAATCACAAAAAATCAAACAAGTAATTAAAGAAATATTAAAAAAAAAACACAACATGCACATTCTATGCATAAGGATACGTGTTTTTAGTATTATTTTACAATTTGAATTAAATTTTTATCTTGATCTACATAAAGTTAACTTGTATTAATAAAATATCAAAATAAGTTATTAAAGTGAAACTTTAATTCTAATTGAAAAGCGATACTAAAACAGTGTTCAGTTCAAGTGGAAAGAAATGATAAAAGTGAAAGGATGTTGAAAGTGGACCGAAAGTAATTTCAATGCAGTTGAAAGTGGACTGAAAGTTGTAAAAATGCAATAGGACCCATGAATTTCACTTTCACCTCAAAATTTAGGCGAAAGATAGTGAAAATTAACAAAGTCACAATGTATGTGAGTTTTTTTATCATTCCAAAATAGTCCATCTTCGTTCTCTCGATTTTGTGCCATCATTTTTTTAAAAAGGTTACAATAACAAACACATAATCAATTATGCCTCAGACATAATCAATTATGTACCTTCTTCTTCTTCTTCTTTTTTTTTTTTAAAAGTTCACAACATACATATAATTGATTATGCCATTGACATACTTGGTTATATGCCTATTAATTAAAAATAAAGTTTTTGCACAAAAAACATGTTTTTTTTAGCTTGGAATGGTAAAATGAGAATTTCATAATTGTTTTTTTTTTTATTACATACCTAACTACTTCAATTTTTTTTTTTTCTATACCCTTTCATCTAAACCAAATAATCTCACTTTTTACTTTATGTTTTACTTTTTTCATATCTTTTAATTACTCAATTTTCGTTACTTCTCATTATACTCTAGTCTACTGAACACATTGTAAAAATACCTAATAACTATATTTAAGTTTTCCCCCTAAATTAAACTTTGCATAATTTGGTTGAAATTCATTCGAAAGAGGATGATTATTTTGAACTTCATATCCTTGAGTGAAGTCACATCATTGCTTGGATTTCAAATTCTCCAAAAAGCAGAAGCAATTAGCTCAATAGATAATGATTTAAGGCAGATGTGCAAGTGCCCCGCCATTACATGAAGGAAAAGAAGGTAAGCATACATTAACCTTAGAACAAGAGGACAATAACGAGACTAAACGGTCTAATCAAGGCATTAGGATAATAAAGGTGAAGTGACCTCGAATTGGATTAGCGAAGAAGGTAATTATATTGTTATGCATTTTTTAACAATCTGCTTCACTATTACCTTTATCTGCTAATTCACACTTATTTTTTTTTAGAAGGAATATATTAACAAATTATATTCAGATGTATTTTAATATTAATTATAATTATAACTTAACGTATTCCTTCTAAGAAAGAAGCTCTTAAATCGTGCAAATTTTCTTGTAGAATCTGGAATTTTTTTATGCATGTAGGGACGAAAATGTTATTTTTACTTTAAGCTTGTTTCCTTTCAATACAATTGCTGCTTAACTACCCACCTTGTTTCTCACGATATAAATTGACATCAAATTTTCCAACACATCTCTCTCACGTTATTAATTCTAATTAGAAGCTATGCCATTTTAGTAAGTCACTCTATGTTGTCTAATTGGGGATTACAAAATCGAAAGTACCAACTATATAACTTTTTCTTTCCTATCCCAATCAATAATACCTTTTCCTATAACAAAAATTTAGATCTTATTTTCTAAAGAAAGTTAACCACTGCATTTGGGTTTGTCATTTCCTCTACAATTTTGCACTGCAAAATTTCTGCTTCTTTCTTGCTTAAGCATGCATGTAATGAATGCTAGACAGCAACCTTGTAATGCATTACAATAATGTTGGTTAATTATTATTTCTTGCAGATGTGAAGGTTTTGCTACTGGCATAATTATCGCGTTTGATGTTTGTTTTTCCTCTGTACACCTGCTTTAGTAATTGGTCTACGGGCCTTGTTCAGGCCCAAACTAAAATAGAATTGGGCTGGGGCGAACCTGAATGTCATTGCTTAAAAGATCTGTAGCAGAAAATTTGATTGATCGAAAATCATTACATAATTCTATAGCTATAAACCTCAGATTCTCAGCACAACAAAATAAACAAGGACTTGTTTAATTCTTCTATGCTGATGTATAAATGAACCTGATAGAAACATAAAAACCATTTATGTAATTTCACCCAACTAAGCTTTTGGGACAATTGGTTCATGAGTAACATGTAATGGACCGAACTAGACATTCAGACACGAGTTGAGCTCTGTACTGCAGTGAACCATATTGTTATCTACATGTACTAATAATATTTAGACACTAGGAAAAAATAATTTCCTCTAGCCTAGAATATTTTTTTCGTTTCTTTCAGAACTACTAAGCATTCTCTATTCCTATTAATATCAAGTAACAATCTTTGGTTTTCATAATCGTATAAGAATCACCACCATGAAACATTAAAACCATATATACAAAAAGACTATTATAATGCTCCAGGACAAACTGGAAAGTAAACATCTCCAATAGTAGATATTGCAGTGATGTCAAAACTGAGTCATGGATTAATGCTTAACTGATTTACGCTTCATTAATAATCTCCAGTGTATAGAACACTTAAAAGGACTTCTGGAGGCACGGCCTTATACTTGTACTGTTGTTGATAAATTATAGTTTCAGCTCTTCACTTTCGCAGTGCTCGAGATGTACAATGGATACTAGTCTTATGTATTTTGTAAAAGGATGGTATTGGTGCAGTGGTGCTTTTGTACAGTGAATACAAGAATACAGTGAGAATACCATTTTCTGCCACAACAGGTATTTTGGTGGGAAGGACCCTGGTATTGCTATAGTATCAAACAATAAAGAAAGTAAATGGAAAATTAAACTCTGTCAGCAGGGGAGTATGGAGGAATTGGATTATAATATAAAGGTGCTTTCCCTTGAAGTTCATTGTTGTTCTTGGAATTGAATTCCTTAATGATTGCTTCTTGCATGTTATTCATTTCCATGGAACTTGGCAAGTTCTGGCTGCTTATAACTGCTACAGAAATGAAGAATGCTTGTAAATGATTGATTTCTGAACCGAATTCAACCGAGTAGAATCCATCCTTCAATGGAACCAACGTGAATAGGGGTGTGTTTTGATCAGCTCCTTCCTGAAAGTTGTCATAGATGATGTTAACTAGCTATTCATTATATTTGTAATCGTATAGACTTGTGGCTTCAGCGACAAAAGTAAAAGCATACCTGAACAAAAAGATGAAATCTCTCAAGGTAAGATTTTGAACTTGGAATATTTGAACTAAGGTTTTGGTTGGAGAGAACAAGCAATTTGCAACCAACATCCCAACCTCCACAATCACATGTTCCCCCCAACTTCCATCTACGGATCAATGGTGAAGGTTGTCCTGTGTTTGGTGAACTATGTACACCACCAGGAAGTATAACTGTCATGTTGCCATAGATTTCATTTTCTTGTGAGCTGCAAAAGCATTTTTCATCTGCCAAGCATTTTAAGCATCCCTTCCTCATCAAATTATGACTACATAATAGTCCTTCATGATTTATATTTTCGCAAGGGATCTCAAAAACAACAGCTGCAAGCTCCTTGCTCATGAAGAAATTTGGTGGTTCTTGATCTAGTTGGTCAACTTCAACTCCCATTAGGACATATTCTTTCACCACACTCTCTATCTTGGTTTCCTCATTGCTTGATTCAGTGGTTTTAGAGCTAGAAACCTTCATCTGACCAACAATATTGTAGACATATCCACAGTTTTTTTCTTTACTCCAATGACTCATCCATTTACCTCTCTTTTTCTTTATTTCATTAACATGGTAGAATGTGAAGTAGGAGCCTGCATCATCCTTCTCCGGCAATGCTAAACTCTTCATAGTAGCAGCAAGAACCTTTCTTTCACTGTTGAGCACAAATTTAAACAAAGGTACTCCATTTCTTATTGTTAGCTGCAAAAGGGCTTGGATTGATGATTCCTTGCTCTTTTCATCAGGCAGATTGATTGTCCTCAAGCTGATCGAATCCATGCTACCTTTTGATGTCACACTTTGTTCATCTGAAAACTGTATGTTTGATGCCTTACGCTTCAATATGGGGTCTAATAACCTCAGGAAGGGGCTGGACATGGTTCTGTTATGACCTTTTACCTTATCTTTGCTATGACTATCCAAATAAGCAGAAGATTCAGGTGTCACTGGACCAGACTTTGCACCAACATACGTGGAGCTAAGTTTTGACATAGACCCTTCCTTGAAACTAAAACTTCTTCCAATCCGACTTAAGCTTAAGCTAAGCCGACGATTAGATGAGGGATTCTGAGGTGTCAGCTCAGCAGTTTCATGGTCCAGTGATTCCAGCACATTACTAAAAGCACACTGATTTTTTAGCTTGATATCTAACACATCCTTTTCAATGCAAGTACATTCGGATTGGAGATTAGATATGTTATTTGAGCAAGCTGGTTTCTCAGATACAACAGAAGAACGATCTATATCTAGTTCAGTATTGATACTATGTTGCAATGTTTCTGAAGAAGAAGCAAGCTCAGTCACAGAAGGCAGTACACTTGAATGTGGAATTTCAGAATGTACATCTTCAGTGTAAACCTCCTCAGGAATGCACATATATGAAAAACTACTCCGGCTTGATTCCAAAAAGTCTTCATCAGATGAAGTTCTTGATTGAGAATGCCGAGAATAGTCTTCAGAATGCAATTGCAGAACTCTTGGGGGACGAAGCAACACAATATTACTAGGCATCCTATGGCTTTGTTTATAACCAGCATCAATATCTGACTCCTGCCACTGATCCATCTTTTTCTTGGCTTCACTGCTGCTGGAACTTATTTTCTTCAGAGAATCAAATGAGACTCCTTTATTTTTTGATTCTAATGATGAAAATCCCTTATCAGAACTGGACTTTAGACTCCTCTCCTTTTTCTTGAGGCTATGCTGCTGCAAACCCTCCATTCTCTTCTTATCTTCAACATCCCTACCACTTGGATTTTCATTAGGAACTAGTGAGACCCCATGATGCCTGGACTTGGATGCAGAGCTTTCAACTACTGAAGTTATTTCATCACAGTCATTAACTTTCACCCTTTGAAGTGATATATCTGACTGAGTTTTGCCAAATTCCGAGGGTAACATCCCGAGCACATCTCCAATGGTCTTTGTCTTTATTTCAGTTTCAGAATGATGATATTGCTTGACATTCTGAGAAGACATTTTAGAACTTCTGGGACGGTCTTCTTTATAAGATCCCTTGCTTCTTGAAGAACTTGAACCTTTTCTACCATCAAGCTTTTTATTATGACCACCAGAAGTTGCAGATGATGTGGTGGCTGCCCTTGAGGATATTTCTTCACTGCTATCGAATGATGTGAAATAGCTAGCTTCTGCCTTTGTATGTGTTTTCTTATTCTTCCATTTTTCAAGCTGTGACCAATCAAGAACCCCAACATTTAAAGCCTTCCCTTGAATGCTTTCTCCTCCATCAGAACGCTTGAGAAAACCGGGCAAATTAGACATGTACTTGACAAGTTCGTCAGGTTGAGTTGAACTTCCCTTGGCACTATCCAAGTGCTGAACCTTTCCTTCTACATCATGTTTTGCTTTATGACAAGGATCACTGTTTGCTTGATCAACATTAGACTTTGATTTAAGCTTAAGTGAATCCTTTGAACATGGATTGGGTTGAGGCAAATCAGAACTCTCCTTATCTGTCTTTGACCTGCTTTGCTGCTCTAACCTTTTCTTTCTAAGGCTTAAACCAAACCCCATGTCAACAGAGGGTTTTAACAACTCATTACTTGGCTGTATGTTGAATGATCATAATATATGCTAAGATTTCACCCTGAAGTTTCTCCTGTAAATTCATGCTGCAGAGGATTTACTCCACTTAGATCTGGAAACGTGTACATTTAGAGCAGTTAAATCAGTTTGTAAAAAATAAAATAAAATAAAATTCCAAAACAACATGGTGCAAATATGAAATTCCCATTTTGCCAAAGGAACTTTAATGGCAACTAAAGCAATTCAACAAAACAAGGCAACTATGCTATTAAATTACATTTCACACACAACAATGGTATGTATCATGCATGCATAAACAGAAGAACATGTCTCACATATTACAAATTATAATGTCATAGACGTACATAGATATTATAAAGATATCAGAGTCAATCCATTGTCCGTGTGGAAAATATGGAGACAGAAATTGAAGTCATGATATTCAACAATTAAATGATACCATTAGGGGGGAAAAGAATTTGTATGTAAAAGGGGTTCTTGTTTTCTTTCTTTTAGTATTTTTTGGAAAAAATGCAAATAGTTAATGGTTCCTAGAAACATAGAAATTTGTTTTTTGACAGAGAAGAATGAACTGTGACAGAAAGTTACGTGAAAGGTAAGTGATTGAATTTATTGTAAACATCCACGTCCTAATTCAGTGAACAAGAATGATGGATATCCACCACTCCTTACTCCACAAAACAACAGTGGACTCATTTACACCATTCAATAACCTATGAATATATGTGGCTTCTGAATTTAATGCTAATTAATTGCACATACACGCATATCAATATCATGACATAACCTCTGCTTTGAACTCAAAACAGAACACAAACGCAAAACACAGAACCATAGAAGTAAGCAAAGGCTTAGGCTAATATACTTATTGGATTATGACATCAGAAAGCAATTAATGTGTAAAACGATGGGGTAGCCAATTAACTAATACTAGTACCCAACATGAGTCAACAATTGGAAACAAAACCCAAATTTATGAATGACATCACAAAACTTATTCATGTTTGTCTGCAGAGAAAAAAGATGTCATTACCAAAAAATAAAATAAAACAAAATTCAAACACCCTCTTCCCGGAAAATCAAGACTACCAAAACCCACATTTTCAATGAAACTATGAAACAAAGGAACCAGACACAATGATCAAAAAGTTCCCTTTCAACTCAAGATTCATTTTTTCTGGAAAAAGCAAATAATAAAGAAAATACCCAGAAGAAGAAGAAGAAGTTTATGGAAAGATTCAACATCCAAGAGAATCTCAGAATTTTGTGAAGAACTTACCAAGTAGCAACCCAGATAACCAAAAGTGAAAAAGAAGAAAACTTGGCTAAAGGGGAGTGGCAATTCCACGCGGGTAAGTATGGTATGGCGGCAAAGTGAGTGAGAAACAAACAGGTTTCGGAGATCCCGAGAAAGATCCGAAAGGTTATTGGGCGAGGAATTCAATACAGGAATCAAAGCTGAGAGAGAAATGGAAAAATCAATTGTGGCAGCACTGTTGAAGGTGTGGGATCATTGTCCACGTTGTTGTTCATCATCACTCACAACTCACAAGCATATCAACATCAACATCAAAATCATATCTTGCTTCTTCTACTACGTATTAGTGGTATTTAATACACGTATGTGTAATGTGTTTTCTTCAATGTGAAACAAAAGAAACAAAGAGAGAGAGAGAGAGAGAGAGAGAGAGAGAGAGAGAGAGAGAAAATCGTAGATTCCAATTCTTGTGTTACATAATAACACAGAGAGAGAGAGAGAGAGAGAGAGAGAGAGATAAAGAGGGGATGTGTGTTTGAGAGTGAAATGAAAGAGTGTGTTGTGTCGCTGTGTGGGTCCCATGATGGGGAACTTGTTTCGCTTTCACGGTTGCCTACGTTTGATAACTGGGGCCCGCGCCAGTCCAACTAATTTTTGTTTATTTTAATGAATATAGTAAACACGTATACCATGGGAAACGAGCAATGTTTGTAACCAATTAAATAATACTATAATATAGCCCCTAAAAGAAAATTATGAAAGCGTGAAATGCTGTGATACAATTAAATAGTATTACATAAGAGATATAAAAAAAATAGTAATACATAAAAAGATGTGATTTTTTCCTTTAAAAAATGTGATTTTTTATATAATTATTGTAAGATTAAGATTTCATTAACATATTAAACTATAAATATATAATTGAATGATCTACTCTTATAATATAATTTTTATGTCTATTCTGATAATATAATCTAGAATACATGATTTAGAGAATGTGTTTTTATTCTTTCAATTAGACGTTTTTAATATTTTTTAAAAAGAATATTTCACACACTATACAGCCATAAATTTTTATCTTAACTATTTTGAACTATTTTATTATATTTATAAAAAATTAATAGTTAAAATTAATATTCTATCATAAAATAAATTATTTATTGTATATTTAAAATATAATTTATATACAAGTGAAATATTACCTCAATACATATAAGGTAATAATTAATTAAAAAAATAAGATAACAATTACATTGCCACTACCTTATAATATAAATATACTTAGTATTTATAAGAAAAATATATTCTTATAATTAATATAATTTCTTGTACCATTTGTGCAATTTTCGTTTAAATAATATATATCCTTGCTTATCACATGGGCAATATGCTATTTTAAAATAAAAGATGAAATGCTTTTTTGTTATGCTGTTTAACTACCAGGTTGCAAGAAGACGTAAGCTAAAGCTAATAAATTAAGATTTTCTGCTTCAGTACCGAATGCATAAGAGATTATGACACACAGTGACGAAATACTATGAATGTAAATAGGCGTCTAGAAACTATTTATCTCCTTTTGGTGTTTTGCAACTCAAACTCATCATTCTAATACTTTCTAGTTTCTACTGAGTTCTTATTATGATGATTTTGTTTCTACTTGTGGCATTGTCCATCTATTATTTTTTTAAAAATGATCAAACAATTTGATGCTCAAGTTAACTGATATATTTATCCAAGTATATATTTTGACCTCACTACATCTTCTCTGAATAAAGCTCATCAATTTGTCTAAAATTATTTGTTTGCTTTTATAATGTCATATGAAAGCCCGAGTGATTATGACCCACGGCAAAAAAATTAAAATAATGTTATTTAAATAAAAATTTACCAAAACATGGCTTTTTACAATGTATTTACAAATCTACTGTCATGAAACGCGCTGTGGTATAACGTGTTAAAACACGTCGAGCATAGACGTGTTAAAACACGTTCTGTGATGACGCAATTGGGACTGGAACACGTCCCCTGAAGGCGTGATTTAGACCCAAACACGTCCTGCATGGACGTGATTAAACACGCCATGCAGGGACGTGATTCAACCCCCCAATGTCCTATAAATCAACCCCCTCAGCCCACTTGAAATTTGCCAAACTTGTGGATGTTGAATGGTTGATTATAGCAATTGTAAAGCTCTGCACCAAGTAAGTGATACTATGCTCAAATATTATTGGTTAATTACGTGGATTATGAGGTAGATTTTCGTTAATTAGTTAGGTAATGTATGACCTAGGTTTAAGTGACATAGATA
>PYAF01002715.1:1153352-1221686 GCA_007407185.1 Glycine tomentella | reverse complement strand
AGCAAATAAAATAACAAATATTTCAACATCACTTACTTGGTTTATAGAGCTTTTTTTGCACCTTCTTCCTCACACCAAGCTTATCTTTTGTAGAGAGAATCCAGACCAAAATAACATAGAGAGAGGGAGTAGCAAGTAGTGTGGGATGGCTGGGGGGGGGGGAAGGGTTTATATAGACGGTTGCTGAATCACGTCCAGGTAGGACGTGAATGGAGCGCGAATACGTCTCTGCAAGACGTGAATGAAGCCTGAACACGTCGCTGCAGGACGTAAATGAAGCTGTGTCACGTCCCTGCACGACGTGATTTGGGTCTGATTCCGCCTGCTGTCGACGTGATTGAACACGTTCTGCATGCCCGTGACTCGCCTCTGAACACGCCATGGCACGACGTGATTTAACACGTCTTAGGCAAACGTGTTTAAACGCAGTAGATCCGTAATTACATTTGAAAACGCATTATTTTGGTAAATTTTTATTAAAATAGCATTATTTTAATTTTTTTGCCTATGACCCACAGCTCATAAAATGCTAAAGAAAATTTAAAGATGATTACTTTTATAATCATCAATTTTAAATTCCTCGATGAACGTGCGTGACAACCTAACTTTCAAGATCAAGAAACTAATTCAAGTGAATATCACATATTTAAAGTTTTGAATATGTAAATAAAGAACATAAAGATATGCCTACAATAATATCTTTAATGCAAAACAAAAAATTAAAATATTAAATGGTGTACCTACATGCGTTTGTTAGAATAAACTTATTCAAAAACATTGCTAAGATAAAAAAAATATTAAAAATAATTATACAAACTTTGATATTAAAATTTGTTATATAAAAAATATAAAATAAAAAACATCAATTAAAAAGTAACATAAAATTTAATTAAGTGTGCATTTCCTTCAAGAACATGCGAAATTCCAAAAGATTTTATTATTCATTATATAGTGCATTTCTTTTTATACCCCTCTTCTTATACACATTTTTCTTTTAATATTCTCCCCTATAAATTTTTCTTTTTAACATACTTATAAACATTATCATTTTATAAAATTATATAGAACAATTAGAAAGGATAGTTTGAAAATATATCTATTTGACAATTAATTTAAATAAATTTCCATTAAATATAAAGTTATTTTTGTAAACAATATGATTTATATATACTATATGGTTTTAATATTTATATAATGTTGAGATGGTAAACTCATTTAAAATTATATAAATATTTATATTTTAAAAGGTTATTTATATGAATATTTATATTTAACAACATTTGCTTCCTTACATTTACTAAAATTTAACTATAGAATAAGATAACACCTTATCAATTATAACATCTTTTTTCAATGTTATTATTAAGTCAGCATGTTAAATTATCTACTTCATTCATCAAAGAGATCTAGTTTAATTGATTGAACAAGATGGATAAATTATTGTAAATTTTTTTAACACTGTCTTCAATTTCCATAGGTAAAAAAAAATACACTTCATGGATCATAACATTTTTTTGAAATGCAACATGTTCATTTCTCTCTCATGCTTAAATATATTATTGTTTCACCTTCCACCACCCTGTCTCTTTCTCTCGTAATTTCTTTCATTGTCTCAGGTTTTTCTAAGTAACATGTTAGTTTTGTTATGGTGTAAGCCCTAATAAACGCCAATATTTTATGGTTTTACATTTGTATCTTGTTTTATTTATTTCATTAATGATAGTGATGAAAATGAGTTGAGTCAAGTCCGATCTTATTTAAATTTGAGACTGATCTATTTAATTTTTATTTTTATAATTAGCTTGAATCTATTACTCGTTATCAGCCTTATTTTTTAAAAATGAATATTTTGTATAAAAAAATATAATTTATTCTAAAAACAATGAGAGCTCAAATTAATTTATTTGTCTCTTAAGGTTTTGTTTTATTATTGATTTTGAAAAGTGAATCGTTAGATTAATTAGGAATTGATAAATATTTTCCAAGTAAATATATTCGTTGCTAACATTTAAAATATATATATATATATATATATATATATATATATATATATATATATAGTGTGTGTGTGTGTGTTAATTAGTAATTAATCTTCGGACACTAATAATTGTCAGGTTCAGCATATAGCATCTGCATTTGTTTTTACTCATATATATGTGGGGTATTTGGGATATTAACAAGTGGTTACAACGTCAACAAGAGGAGATGAAATCCTACGTACTGATGGAGAAGGCAATTACTTTAATTTCTACCCATATTGGTTAACCATTTTCGAATACAGACAGTCCTGCAACTATTTGATTTTGCTTTTCTCGAACTTTTTTTACTGGCTAGCTATTAAGAATTGAATGACTTACTAGGGATATCATATCCATGCTAATTAAGAGGTATTTCGTAGCAGTTTTCAATTGTTTTGATTTCTCTAAAATGCTCTCATTGTCTTCCGTTCCTTTTTCTTATATAATTTGAGTCTCATCATCATCGCCACATGCACACGGCATTAGAAATCAAAAAGTAGCATACCTAAGAAATGAAAAGTGGCCATGACTTGCACGGGCAACAATCATCAAAGTGCTAGGCTAGGGGTGGTGTAACACGATTTAGGGGCCAATGAATATATTATGAAAATTTTCTATTGATGCTTAACGCTTTTCACATGGGAACCCTTCATCACCTTGCAATAGTGTTATATATAAAAGCCATTATTTTAGAGTACTAGTTTGAGACTTTAAGCCCAAATCAGAATTTGGGTTAAATGAATTACTTGTTTGGTTTGATATCCAAACGTCACTAAAAATAAAATAGGGTAAACTGGATTCTAACACATGCTTGTATTTGGACACCATCAACGGGAATTCGATTAAAAAGGGATACCTTTTTTTTATTATCATTTGGAGGTTGGTTTTAAATTTTTTTATAGGAATAAGTCGTAACATGTGTTATTTAGACATATTTTTTAATTTTTTTAAACTGAAGTCGTAAAAATATTTACAATTTCAGTGTCATTTTTTTTAAGGTGCGATTTTAAAGTTGTAAATTTTTTTATGATTCTTAACTTTTTTTTTTAAATTGACTTCGAAGTTGTACATACCTTTACGATTTTGGATGTCATTTTTTTAATGAAAAATTGTATTTTTTTTAAATTGTAAATAATTTTCTAATTTAATTTATTTAATAAAATAATATATTAAAAGTAGATATTAAATAAAATCATATAAAAAATTATATAAATATATTAAATAAATATAAAAAATATAGAATTAGATAATTTTTATATAATTTAAAAAAAATTAATGAACATCACATTGCTTATGAAGATAGGTCTAAAAAGACTTTAGAATTAAATAAAAATAACAATTAATTATGTTAAATAATATTTTATGTCGAAGACAAAAGTATAATTGAAAAATGCTTAATATTGTTTTAATTTATCTAATATTAAGCATTTTTCAATTATATTTTAGTCTTCGACGTAAAATATCATTTAACATATTTAATTGTTATTTTTATCTAATTCTCTAGTGCTTTTAGACCGATGTTCATCAATAATATGATCTTCATTAATTTTTTAAAATTATATAAAAAATTATCTAATTCTATTTTTTATATGATTTTATTTAATATTTTTAATTTTTGATATATCTAATTTTTAATATAATATTTTATTTACTATATTTTATAAATTTATTTATTAAATAAATTAAATTAAAAAATTATTTACAATTAAAAAAACAAATTTTGCAATTTTTTTATAAAAACGACATCCAAAGTTGTAAATGTATGTACCACTTTAAAGTTAATTTTTTTAAAAAGTTAAGAGCCGTCAAAAAATTTATGACTTTAAAGTTATATCTTAAAAAAATTAGTAAAATCAGAAAAAAAAATTATGACTTCAATTAAAAAAATTAAAAAAATATGAAAATCATAATTTGTGTTAAGACTTCTAACGCATTAGGATTTATCCTCTTTAGATAAAAAAATTTAAAACTGACCCACAAATGGTAATGAAAAAAAAAAGTATCGCTTTTTAGTCGAAACCCCCCACTATCAACATGAGAATTTAGAATTGTCATTTACTACTAAAACTTCTACAGATCTCTGAGAGGTTAGAGGTGACTATATATAGAGGTTTTCTCATGTCACCTTTCTTGTAACGATTACAAGCACCTTAACTCTATAAAATGAGAGCCTAATTAGATAGGCCAAGTATGTACAGTCTCACCATATTGTTACTTAATTTGTTGAAACTCTCTCTCTCTCTCTCTCTCTCTCTCTCTCTCTCTCTCTCTCTCTGTTTTTTTAATAGGTAAAATGTTTAAATTATCCTTAACTTGAGCAGGGAGTGTCTTTATAGTTACCTTCCACTATTCTTTGTCACTCACATTTTCGTAGAGGAGCAAACTACTGCAAGAGTAAAAGGATCGGAAGAGATATATAGATTGAATTCAAATATGTTGATGAAGCAGTAAAAGAAACTCAGGGATTGAGTGAGTAAGGAGAGGTAGTTGGAAGAAAAGTGACAACAAAAGGATGCTCGTCCAAGTAGGTTGGATCACGCGTCTAGAGGAAAAAGTTAATACCTAAGCTCTTACAACACGTTTTAGAGTTTGGGAGCATGTGTATTAAGGAAATAAGGAAAGTCTATCTTCACACTTGTAGATTATATGAAAAGAGAGATTTCATATCTATTTTTGTGATCCTTGTCACCGTTAATGACATGTATATCGAGTAACTAGGCCCATAGACATAGAGAACTCTATATCTATATAACTTCAGGAACATTAGGTATAGCCTAATCAAATTTGTAACCCTAATTTTGATACATGCTTCTTTCTTCTATATTGCTAACTTGAACGAAAGAAGTGTCTTTGCAAAGTACTTTCAATGTCGTTTTAGGAGGAGACATATATACAAAGAGCAATTGTTGGAGAAGGGTTTGTCAAATTTGGAAGGAACATGCATCAATTTTTCGAGTTTATTTAGTTAAATGTTGGATAAAATTTATTTATTCAATTAAATAAACAAACTCAACTTAAGATTAGAATTGAGTATTTAAATGAATCAAGCCTAAGCTTTACAAGCTTCAAGCTTGACATTAACTACTTGTGTGTGTGAGAGAGAGGGGGTAACAAATGTAGATCGGTATGTAATGCATATACTTCGTAAGGCGATTCAAGATGACCCATATTGCATCATAACTACCAGGAGCCCTTGGCAAGCTAGCTAGTGACGAAATCCATTAATATGCTCTCTGATTTCCATTAAAGGTTGCATCTCCCCAGGTGGTCTTTGATGTTCAACTTTGGCTTTTTGGCAACTAAACATGCGGCCACATATTCTGTCATTGCTCGCTTCATCCTATGCCACCAAAACATTCATTTCTTTTCCTTCTGTGAGTTTAATATTAACATTGTTAGTGTTTAAATTTTAAAATAACTAATTTTAATACAGTGACGTTAAAAAACTGTCACGATGTTTATATTAGTTATTTTAATACAAAGATGATTTTTAATCGTTACAGTATTTTTTATTAAATTTAAAAAAAATTATAAACCCATAATCCTTCATCCCAAAATGAATTATCACTCATTTCGGTCTTATCGCCATTAACAAAAACAATTATCATCCTCAAATCTAAGAAATTAAAAAATGAACAAATAAATTTTAGGAAAGCTAGTGTTACAGTGGAGGAAGTAGCAGTGCGAGAGAGAAATATCAATTGTGTGGCTTTAGAGCGTGTTCTTCAATTTCATCTTGAAGCCCCCCTGTTTGCTTAATCGGACCCAAATCCCATCGAACACTCCGACCCATTTGCAGGTCGTTATGCTTGTCTTTGTAAATCACTAGAACAATATAATAAACCCCAAATAATGAAATTAAATTAAAAAAAAGAAATAAAAGTGTTGAAAATGTGGAAAGAACAAGAGAGTGTGTTTACTGTGTTGGATTCTTTAATTTGGTGTGTCGAAGCTTCGAAGACGATGATTAATTGACCTAATATTACAGTTTAACTTTCAGGCTAAGTTTGTAATCCTGTGCAGATCGTGTTTGTATACAATCAAATTAAAATATAATGATTATAATGAATAATTAATTTTAATATCAATATAAGTTCAATACATTTATGCGTAAAATGGCAATGAAGAATAAATTAAACTATTTCCACAATTTATTCTAGTATAACAAGTGAAAAAAATTGAAATGTAGCAAAACGACAACTAACAACAATGTTTTATTAAATGCAATGTACATGGCAAGGGAAGTAATTCAGTTAAATTTAAAACGAGTGCATTTTCTTAGCCAATATTTAAATAATGCTAATACAAGCTTGGGTTCACCCTAAATATTACTTATTTGTTTACGTACATGCTTATCATTGAATTTCCTAATATATAAATGTACAATTTTAAAATGAGAAATACTAACAATACTTTCTCTGATATTTTATGTTTTATTAATTACTTTCCTTTTCCCCTAAAAAAATACTTTCTTTTTATTACTCTCCATTATTGATTTAAATTAGTTGAAAATCACAAATAAAATAAGAAATTTATAATTTATGATAAATTTTTGTCAGAAAAAATATTAAAGAGTGGTCATTAACATTTCTGATATATAATTTACTTTCTTGCATGCAATGCAGCAAATGTTAACCAGCGAGTTCCCAATCAAGCATATCATTAGCGAGAGTGACATTTGAATTGTAGGAACATTCACATGCAGTGGTGGTGGGGGTCGGAAAGCATGTGTACAATTTTAATTGTTGCTGAATGCTGCCCTACCACTTCATGAAATTATATTGTCTGCCACCGTCACATCGCCCTCATGGAATTTCTTTTATGTATGATTTGGTCATTTTCTCACTTTTCAACTCTATCTATGGCTGAGAATATCTCTAAAGGAAAGCTTGGCAATGAAAAGTAAATTGAAAATGGAAAAGCGTTAGCATATTTGTATAGGGAACAGATTAATTACATTAAAACGTGTATGATAAGTTGATAAACCATGTTTATATGTTCATGGGAAAATGAAACCCACGTAACCCCAACCAGGAAATTTGAGCGTGCAATATCTTCATCAAATCAAAATGAAAATATTTTCCCTTGAAAAAATATATCATATATATGTTATTGCTTAGAATAAAAGCTTGCTTTCATATACTTTTTCTTCACAAATGTTTTACACTCTAATTTGAGATTTTATTTAGAAATTTAAGTTAAATGTCACTCGGGTCAATAGGGTATGTTAGTATATTATTTTCAAACTGCTAGTTTCTTGAGCGATTCCATGGAGTTTAAATTTTAAGCCTAAGTCCTCGGTTCGAAACTCGCAACATTCAAAATATTTCTTTCAAAGTTCAAATTGTTGTATTGGGCTTCCTCCTCCAATGCTGGCCCAGGTTCATTAAGAATTCTAAAATCTTAAATCTACTCACCCGATTTGAGACCAAGACTCAGACGGAGAACTAGGTCAGAATTTGACATTTCAAGTGACATTCTTGAGAGTACATTTAAGCAAGCCTTGTGTTTTGCATTTCAGAAATCTTTAAAGAGAGTTTGAGTGAAACACTCTAGGGAGTTTGATTATCACCATTGTTGGAGAGGTTGAGTAAACCACCATGTTGGTGTATTTGATTCTTTGTAACCCATTGTTGTTATAGTGGAAGTTTGATTCTGAATTAGTGTCTCGTGGTGTTTTTTTTTTCTTCACATTGAGGAAGGTTTTTCCACATTAAACATATTGACCGTGTTTTACTCTATCTCTCTCCTCTTGCGATTTTTCATTTCGCTTTCGGAGATTTATTTGAGGGTTTGACGATAACCCAACAGTGGTATCAGAGCCATGTTCGACAGTTCTAAAGGAGAGGAGATGGAAACCAGTGACATAACTCATGACGGAGATATGTTCAAGTTGATGGCAGAAAACTTCACTTATTGGAGATCGATGATTGAAGATCATCTCTACTGCAGAGATTTGTATGAGCCTATCGTTCTTGATGAAAGACCGACTGGCAAAATCGACAAGGAGTGGGAGATCCTGAGTCGTAAGGCGGTTGCTACGATCAGGAAGTACATTGACAGAAGCCTATTTGAGCACGTGTTCGAGTTTACGAACGCATTTGAGTTGTGGAACAAGTTGGAATCCATGATTCAGAAGAAGACTTCCAAGAACAAAGCACACTTGGTTTGCCGACCTGTGAAGCTTGAGTACAAGGACGACATGAGTATGATTGAGCACCTCAATACCTACAAAGGTATTGTAAATCAACTCTCCAAAGCTAATATGAAAATTGATGATGAGATGCAAGCATTGTTGTTGTTAAGCTCACTGCCAGAAAGCTGGGATACTCTGGTAGTTACATTGAGTAACTCAGTTTCAGAAGGAAAAGTGATGATGGATGTCGTGACTGACATCCTCCTGAATGAAGAAGCCAGGAGAAGAGAACGAGGTGCTTCCAGCACATATGAGGCCAATGTGGCTGAGAATAGAGGAAAGTTCGACACCCAGGGTCGTGGCAAGAGTCGGGGTCGTGATGGACGAGACAAATCATGAGGTTGGCAAGGCCAAACTATGATTTGAAGTGTTTCTACTGTGGAAAGGTAGGACACAAGAAGTCGAACTGCAGGACTCTGCAGAATGATGAACATAACAACTGTGTGAAGCCGGATCAAATTGTTCCCAAGAGGAGGCATAACAAGAGCACCACGATTGTGGCTGCTAATGCCGAGATATTCTTCCTTGGTGAAGAAATTTTGAACATAGCCCATGATGACTGCACATGGATTGTTGATTTCGGTACCTCATTCCACATCACCCCACATGAGGGATTCTTTTCTACTTACAGAAAAGGAGATTTTGGTGTCGTGAAGATGGGAAATCAGGTGCCCAGCAAGATTGTTGGTGTTGGTGATGTAACCTTGACCACGGATGTCGGGTGTCGACTTGTGTTGAAAGATGTAAGGCATGTGCCTGACATGCGATTGAATCTAATCTCGGTTGGAAAGCTAGATGATGCCGGATTAGTGAATTGTTTTGAAGGGCTAGAGGCAAGAAGGAAGGCTTTTTGTATGTCATGCAAGGAAAGACTAATGGTGGAGAAGCCAACTCTGTCCGAGATGGACATAGCTTGGAGTTGTGGCACGTCTAGGTCACAAGAGTGAGAAAGGGCTCCAGATTTTGAAGAAGAATGAGCTATTGATGGGTTGAAGGGTCAAGTGCTGGAGAGTTGCACGCATTGTCTAGCTAGAAAGCAGCACCGAGTCTCTTTAGTGAGACCGGATCAACCAAGACGACGCAAGAATATTCTTGACCTCGTCTATAATGATGTCTGCTCCATGTCCGAAAGATCACTAGGTGGAACTCAGTATTTTGTTTCCTTCATTGATGATCATTCTCGCAAATTGTGGGTTTATTTATTGAAGACAAAAGACCAGGTACTCCAATCTTTGAAAGAATTTCATGTTATGGTGGAAAGGGAGACTGACAAGAAGTTGAAAGTTGTTCGCTCAGACAATGGTGGTGAGTATTGTGGTCCCTTTGATGCTTATTGTAGAGAAGCCGGGATCCGACTTGAGAAGACGCCCCCTAAGACTTCACAATTGAATGGACTGGTTGAGAGGATGAACCGAACTATTGAAGAATAGGTCCGAAGTATGTTGTCCAATGTCGGGTTGTCGAAATCATTTTGGGGAGAAGCTGTCAGAACTGCTGTTGATTTGATCAATCTCTCACCATCACGACCGCTTGAAGGAGAAGTTCCAGAGGAAGTCTGGACCGGTCGAAAAACAACTTATGAATACCTGAAGATGTTTGGATGCCGAGCTTTCGCTCATATCCCTAAAGATGAAAGAGCGAAGCTTGATGCAAAGATGAAAGAATGCATCTACCTCGGCTCGCCAAAAACCGAGTTTGTGTTCAGACTTTGGGATCTGATCAATAAGAAGATAGTAAGAAGCTGGGATATGATCTTTCACGAAGATGAAACCATTCATTAGATCTCAAAGCCCAAAGTCTGGGTTACTATTCGACGTGAAGAACCCGTCTCTCCTGTCCGAACTGAAGCAGAGGAGAAACCGATGAAGAAAATGATGATCAACAAGAAGCTGATGAGGACCGAGATATTAAGGTCCAAACTGATGATGAGATCCCGAATGAAGATGAAGAACCGGGTTCTCAAGATGATGAAGAAGAACAGCCGAGATACCCACTAGAGAAAGAAGACCTTCTACAAGGTACCCATCTGATGAATGCACCGTCATTGCTGAAGATGGTGAGCCTTAGAGTTATGATGAGGCCATAACGAGCTCAGAAAAAGAGGAATGGAAGAAGGCAATGCAGGACGAGATGAAGTCCTTGCACGAGAACCAGAATTATGAGCTAACCGAGCTTCCTAAAGGGAGACGAGCTCTGAAGAACAAGTGGGTGTATAAAATCAAAAAGGAAGAGAACGCCCAGAACCGAGATACAAAGCCCGAATTTTAGTGAAAGGCTGCAATCAAAAGAAAGGGGTTGATTTTGAAGAGATATTCTCTCTTGTTGTGAAGATGACCTCGGTCTGAACTGTGTTAGCCATGACGACTTCAATGGACCTCGAGGTAGAGCAAATGGACTTGAAGATGACATTTCTTCACGGTGAGTTGGAAGAAGAAATATATATGGAGCAACTTAAAGGGTTCCAAGCTCCGGGAAGTGAAGACAAGGTATGATGGCTATTGAAAAGTCTTTATGGCTTGAAACAAGTACCTTGGTAGTGGTACAAGAAATTTGAATCCTTCATGACTGACATGAAGACTGGGGCTGACCACTGCGTATTTGTGAAGAGGTATGAGAATGGAGACTTTCTGATTTTGTTGTTATATATTGACGGCATGCTGATTGTAGGGCAAGATAAGATGAAGATTGCCGCCTTGAAGAAGGTGTTAAGCTCGTCCTTCGCGATGAAGGACCTCGACCTTGCAAAGCAGATTCTCGGAATGAAGATAATCCAAGATAAAAAGAAAAAGTTACTATGGTTAAGTCAAGAGAAGTATGTTGAGAATATTTTGAAGAGACTCAGCATGGACAAAGCTAAGACAGTTAGCACTCCCCTATTCGGACACACAAAGCTGAATAAAAGGCAGTGTCCGAGGTCTGATAAAGACAAAGACGAGATGCTGAAGTCGCATACCAATCTGCCTTCGAAAGCTTGATGTATGCAATGCTTTGCACTAGACCCGACTTGGTGTATGCAGTTGGAATGGTGAGCTGGTATCTATCGAACCCCGACAAAGAGCACTGGAAAGCAGTGAAGTGGATCTTCAGGTACTTGAAAGGTACAACTAATTTATGCCTCTGATTTAGAGAAGGTAAAGTCGAGTTGCAAGGCTACTCGGATGCCGATTTAGGGGGAGATTCTGACTCAAGGAAGTCGACGACTGGATACTTGATGAGATTTGCTGGAGGAGCAGTCTCTTGACAATCAAGATTGCAGAAGTGTGTGGCACTTTCGACAACCGAGGCCGAGTACATTGCCATTACTGAGGCAAGCAAAGAGATGTGATGGATTAAGAAGTTCCTTATGGAACTCGGCCATGAACAAGACAAGTATGACCTGATGTGTGACAACCAAATCGCAATTCATCTTGCGTAGAACTCGACCTATCACTCCCGCACTAAACATATTGATGTGAGGTATCATTGGATCCGGGATGTGGTGGATGATGGACAACTTGCACTTGGAATAGTGTACACCGACCAGAATTGGTCTGACATGATGACTAAGCTGGTACCAACAAGAAAATTTGAAGATTGCTGTGAAGGTGCCGGGTTGTTGAACCCGTCACATTGAAAATGCCTGGTTGTTGGCAGGTGCCAGGCCGATGCTGAAGCCAATGCATTGAAGTCGTAGGAGGAGAATTGTTGGATTGGGCTTCCTCCTCTAATGCTGGCACAGGCCCATTGAGAGTTCTAAAACTCTAAACCTACTCACCCACTATAAATACATTATTTAGGGGTGGAGGTAAAGGGACCGTCGATTTGAGAACAAGACTCAGACGGAGAACTAGGTCAAAATTTGACGCCTCAAGTGATATTTTTGAGATCATATTTGAGCAAGCCTTGTGCTTTGCATTTGAGAGATCTCTAAAGAGAGTTTGAGTGAAACACTCTAGGAAGTTTAATTATAACCATTGTTGGAGAGGTTGAGTAAATCACCACGTTGGTGTATTTGATTCTTTGTAACCCATTGTTGTTATAGTGGAAGTTTGATTCTGGATTAGTATCCTGTGATGTTTTTTCTTCTTCACATTGAAGAAGGTTTTCCCACGTTAAACATATTGACCGTATTTTTCTCTATCTCTCTCCTCTTGCAATTTTTCATTTCACTTCCGCAGATTTATTTGAGGGTTTGAAGATAACCCAACACAAATTAATTCTAATCCATGTATCCATATACTTGCATAGACAAGTCCTTTAAAAAGATAAAATGTATTGTCACGAAATGCAAGCTAGTTTTATTTCTAACCTCACTTTTTCCCATCTAAACCTTTAAATCTGCAATTTATTAAAGTAAATAAAATATTCACACTAAACAATATAATTAATATATTCTGTGGTTCACAACTTCTTAAAATATTGACTTTTGATGCTAGTCATCAGTTATTATTATCTATATAGGTTATGTAATTGTGACTAAAATGTATAAAAAAGAGTATATAGGAAACTGATCAAATAAGGGTGCCCATTCACTAGGAGGAGAGAGCACGTTGCATCTTGCATCCTAGCGTCATTGAAGATGCTGACATCTTAACGCTTCCTTTTGTTGGGCTATGCCCAAATACTATAGTAGGCGCCCATTCACTTGGACGACAAAGGCCGTTGCATTTATTCTGGAACGTAAAATTACGTTTTGAAAAGATTTTTTCAGAATATAAAAATTTACATTTTAGAGAAAAAAAATTCTAAATATAAAATTGAAATAGGTGTTCTAAAAGCTTAAAAGGGTGCAGGAAACAGCTGCCTTTGCCTGAGAGAGATTTTGCAAACCTCATGGTTGCAAGAAATGACTTTGCTATTCTCACACACATTGTTCACTCTCTCCACCCCATTATGTGTTTGTTATTTTTCTTCTTTTGAATGTAGCCCTGATGAAAATGTGTGTTTGTTGTCATAATGGAAACAATTTTTATTATGTTAGAGGAATGCATTTTTGATGTACAATGTAAATACGATTGTGTTGTGTTTATGACACAACAAAAATGTATTTTATATCCAGACATACAAACCTCTTGACATAATGAAAATCCTTTTTCATTGTAGATTTTGATAAAAACTAATATCTATTTTTTCATAGAAACTCTGATGTTAGAAGAAAAAAACCCAAATACAATAATAGGACAAAACCAGTATCCAAGATATCAAATATTAATAATACCATTACACACCCGCGGATTTATGTGAAATCGAGGGTGGACAGATGCACCACATTTCAATAAAATCACTAGTATTTGTCCTAAAGTATTATATTTTGCACACCATAATTTTATATTTTGTACCCTCTAATGTTATGTATTTGAACCTCCTTACCAGTTCACATATAAGAGTAAGTAAATACACCATCTTATTTTAATAAAATGCAAAAAAAAAATTATATTTTGCACCCTATAATTTTATATTTTAAACCCCCTAATTTTATGTATTTGAACCTCCTTACCAGTTCATATGTAAGAGTAAGCAAATGTACCTTCTTATTTTAATAAAATGTAAATATTTATCTTAAAACTTTATAGTTTGTACCTCTTATTTTCGTGTTTGAATCCAACTATCCCATATAATAATGATAATTATCAATTTTTATTTTTTAAATTAATTGTTCCTACTAATTCAAAGTCCTAGATATTACATTAATTATCATAATTCTAAACTAGTCTACTAATAATTAAAAAAGTCACAATTACATTCTTTGGTTCCACTAGATTTGCCGGTTAACACTTTATTTTTGTTGCTTATGTCTTCCTGGGTCCTGTTTCTTATCTTTTTATGACAATAATCCCACTTGAATGACCGTCCAATTTTAAAAACTTGGTTGAAACACTCAACTTATTAACATGTTTGGATGTGTGTTTAATAAATTTGATAATAGGTTTCAAGGAGCAGTACGTTAGTACAGATTACGTTACTTCAGAAGTACACGAGGTTCTTTCGGTGCAGTACAAACTAGATAACTATTTTTTATAGAATAAACATTATCCAGTACTAATATGCAGTACAAATAAACCTACATAAAGAAGCACTAGTGCACTACTGTTCGACAAGTGTGCTTCATTTGTGCTGTGTCTGCAACAGATCTAGACTTTGGGGTGGGATATTTCTTTAGGACTATGGTTTGGACAAGTCACTACTCAGAGCACAAAACATGCTAATTAATTTGTGTGCACTGGAATGTTCTCTAACTGTCTATCGATCGTGAGGTATATATCTCTTAATTTGGTTATGTTCTCATAACTTTTGTTTTTGCAAGTAATCTTGACCAGGTTCTAATCCAAAATCCTGTAGAGGTTGATAACACATTACAGTGACAGAAGAGTTCAGTTGCCACTTGTCCAATCCATAGTTTTAAAGGAATGAACGCCTCAAGAATTTTGTTTCTACGAGATTTCAGCATCAAGCTATATATATCATATATGTATGTGTGTGCCGGCGACCTTTGATTGAAGTTACCATGTGTTAATTTATTTTGGGACACTTTTTTATAGATTTAATGTTAGTTTTGATTCGTTATTTTTCGTAATTGTTTCATTTTTATATAATAAATTTTAAAAATTTTATTATGATTCTATATGTTAATTTTTGAACTGTATTGTTTCGATCCCTTTTTTTAATTTTCCTTTAAAAGTGTTAATGTTTTGTTGATTTTAAATTTTTAAAAATGATCAAAATGATATATTTAGAAAACATAAAAGATCATATTAAAACTTTTAAAATTAAATGTATCATGAAATATAATGGACCAACAATGACATTAAATCTTTTAAAATAATTAATTTTACATAATGACGACTAAAACTTGTCACTATCTTTATTTTATTTTTTAAAAAATAAACAAATAAAAAAATCATTATTTCTTTCAACCTCTTTCAGATTTGAAAAGATAAAAATGGAACACCACACAGATTAAACGATATCAACACATAATCTCGTTGGAACTAACGAAAATTTTTATACTCCTCATTGAAAAACCAATTTTTTTCATACAACTATGCGATTGAAAATAGAAGAAGTAGAGGAGATCGAAGCAACGATTCTCACTTTGACAAAAAATAAAAACATGACCCAAACTCTCCAATTAATCCAAATATGAACAAGAAAGTCACAATGTGACTCTTTGTGAGGTCTGCGAGCAAGACTTTCGCTGTTGCGCATGGTTAGGCTGGACAAGTAAAGGATTTTTCATTTGACATCTACAATCGGGACAGGCAAGGAGCATCACAAAGAGGGGGCGACGATGAGACAGATGGTGTTGTTAGGTGAGGCGACAATTTCGACCGTGTAGGGAGGTTGTGGTGGAGACGGAAGCGGGGGAAGGGAAACAATCTTTTTGGGTCGACGACAAGAGATAGAACAACATATGAAGAATGAGCCCTTACCCACTGTGATTGAGAATAACTAGTGAATGAAATTATTATCATTATTAAATGAATAATAATAATATGAGAGTAAAAACATTTGTTGGTTGTGGTTTCAAATCCATTTTTTCTTCATTTACTTAGTAATTTTTAATTTTTTAAATTAATAAAAAAGATAGTGATCATTTTTAGTTGTCATTATGTTAATATTTTAAAATTTAAAACACTAACTTTTTAACAAAATTTGAAAACAGGACCAAAATGGTACATTTCAAAAACATAAAGGAAGAATGAAACTTTTAATACAATGTACCAAAGCAAAACAATTGTGAAACATAATAGATCAAAACAAAAATAATATTAAATCATTTTAAAATTTAAAAGTTAAGAAAATACTAATATTTCTAACAAAAATTGATAAATAACTAAAATGATATATTTTAAAAAAACTAAAATAAAACTTTTGAAATTAAATATATCAAAATAAAATAATTGTCAAAATAATAGATCAAATTGAGATTAATTTTTTTTTATAGTGATAACTAACATAAAGTTTGCACTTTTGACTTAGAGCATGTTTCCTTCATTGGTGAAGTGTGACAGCTCAAAATCCGATGTAACTGTAAAAGTATCAAACAGGATGCTTTTACAAATGGAGATTGGTTTTTTGTTTTTCAGCAGAAGAGATAGGAGTTGTCTTAACTATACTTGTGAAAATTGGTCGTGGTAATGAGTCAGTGATTCAATCGGTGGATTAGTAATTGAACCAGTTTGATCCGATATATATTAAAAATTTAAAATTATATATGTATCTATTATATATAAGTATATAATTAACATTATTTGATTAAGAAAAGCTTATTCATACTCCGAAATTCAAAATAACTATTGATAATAATCCAAATTTTTTAAAAAAACCAAAAAAAAGGAAAAAAAAGAACCGGACCGGTCGACCGGTTGGTTTTGACCGGGTCAACTGCATGATCGGTTCAATAGCAAAACAAGATCGATTATGCTACCAGTTCTCGGTCCAACCAGTCCGACCGGCCGATTCGAACCGGTTTTCACAGTTGTGGTAAGACAATCCAAACACACACTTATAACTCCTACAAATGAATCACCATCTCTTGCAGTTTTTCCCCCAACTGTGCAAATCTCAAATGTTTAAATATATATATATATATATATATATATTTTAAATAAAATATTAATAAAAAAACATTTTTTTACAATAAAACGAAAAAAAATGATATTGATTGTCACAACGTGACTGGTCACGACAAGATGGCGATAAAAAAATAACAGTTTTCCAAAAAGGAAAACTAAAGGAGTTGTTACCAACGTTTATTTAAGAAAAACGTTGGAAAAAATAAAAGATAAGGAATAGTCTACGATTTGAGGGAAAAAGAGTTCGAGAATCGTTTATTTACATGGAAGGTGTTAGCACCCCACACCGCCATGAAGGCCATCGCCTATATTGAATGTGCTAAAAATAAAGTGAATTTTTAAAAATTTATATTCTCTTAAGAATATAAATTATGTTCGTTATTTTTTGTTTTTTTATTCAGAAAAAGAAAGCAAATTTTTATTTTTTAGAAAATAGAGGATTTTATATTTTTTTTTAGTTTTTTAGGTCGACAAGGGGTTTATCCTCGCTCATACGTATCCCTAAGTGCAATGAGAAAATCAAATTTACGTAGTTCTTTGGGAAGAAAAAGAGCTTGTGTGTTGGATTGATTTTATCTTCTTTTTTTTTAAGATTTGTTTTAATTGTATGAAAAAGAGTCAGTAAGGCGTTGGACCTTGAAACGATTTTGAATTTTAAGACAAAGCAGAGATAATCGCTTAAGGCATTGGACCTTGAAGCGATCTCAAGTAATATGTAATTTTTATGGAGAATTGAGTAATCATTTATTTGAGTATTTTTAGCTTTTTAGAAAAGATTTTGGCTTTACGATAAACTCTGTGAAGTCAAGAAAGTCGGAGACCTAACATGAAGTGTATATGTAAAGGATGGTGGTGTGACTAGTAGTGTTTATTTAATTCAAATTTAACAAGGAAAATGGGTCAGGCCCAAAAAGCAAGGGGGTGTAGGTAAAAGGATGGAGGTATGACTAGAAGTATTTATTTAATTCAAACTTTAACCAAAAAAATGAACCGGGCAGAAAAATAAGAGTGTATGTATAAAATATAGAGGTGTAATTGACAATATTTACTTAATTCGAATTTAACAAGAGAATGAGTCTGACCCAAAAAAAAGATAAGATGATGTACGTAAAAAAGATGGATGTAAATAGTTTTTTTATATTTTATTTTAGACAAAACAACAACGAAAGAGGAGAAGAGAGGGAAGGGAGGGTTAAGGAGAGAAGAAGGGAGAAAGAAGAGAGGAGAAGAAAGGAATGAATAGATATTTGGAGACTCCTCCTCTTTATCTGACTATAGTACTAAATGATGTGACATTATTGACTTGTTTTGTCTCTTTGGGATATGTGTCTCTTCAAATCTTTTTTAGAGTGTTTTTCTCTCTCTTTCACTGATGTCTAAACATCTCCCTTTTATAATGTTCATTTTCATTTAATTCTTTTTATTCTTTTCTTTTTTTATTATCATTTTTTCCTTTTTGCAGTGTTATTAAACCCGGTTCGGCCCAGCCGGTCGAACCGGTTAAACCGCGAACCGTAACTGTATCCGGGCCGGGTTGGACATTGAACCGGCCATGCACATCATCCGGTTTGGCCCGGTGGAACCCGGCTGGTTTTGTCCGAATCCGGGAACTCGACCGGTTATTGAAACCCGGACCGGGTTGTGCGTAAAAAAAAAAGCTGAAAACGGCATCGCCGCACCGTCGTCATCGTCACGCCGCCGTCGAGGCTTGATCAAGAAGCTTTTTGCCGCGCCGTCATCATCGAGCCTCCTTCACACAGTAGCGCCTTGCAGCAGAAAGGAAGGAAGGTGCAACAGAAGAAGAAAGCGCAACAGAGGAAGAAAATAAAAGAATATAGTTGTTAATGATATAATAGTTTTTTATTTGGGAGGAAGAAGTTGCAGCTGTGCAGAGGAAGAAGACGAAGAAGGCGCTGGGAAGAGGCGTAAAATATTATATATAGTGCTAGGTTTTCGTAATTTGGGCCAGATATGGGCCAATTTCGCAAGTTTACTTTTCGTACCTCTTAAATTGCTTTATGCAGTTTCGAATTTTCTGTTTTGATTTCGATAATTGCTATTTACACCCCTTTTATTATTAATATACTTTACTTGTGTTATTAACTTTAATACTTCAATTATTATTTTGAATTTTTAAGTATGAAATTATGAATAAATTTTTCTTAATCAAATAATGTTAGTTATATACGTATATATATAATATAATTTTGAATTTTTTAATATAGACCGGGTCAATCCGGGCCAATTACTGACCCACCGGTTAGACCACTGACCCAGTGACCCACTACCTCGACCGAGTCAATGACCGGACCGGTTTTCACAACTATGCCTTTTTGTTCTTTTTTTTTGTTTTATTATCTTCTTTCCTTTTTCTTCTTTTTTCCATTTTATTATCGTTCTTTCCTTTTTATTTTTTTCCGTTTTATTATCTTCATTTCTCTTTTTCATTTTTTTCCCTTTTTCTTTTTTTCTTTCTTTTTTTTTCTTTTGTTATCTTCCTTTCCTTTTTTTTTATTATCTTTCCTTTTTTTTTGTTTTTTTTAAAAAAACTTATTCAAATAGAATAGGATCTGACATTGGTAAAAAAAAAAAAAAAACTTAAAAATAATGGATGGTTTAAGATTTAAATGTACCCACATTTATTTTTCCAATTGCACGGGATCGGGATTCCCCTGTTTAAGTCCTTCTCTATTTGTCCAATTACAGTGACTTATTTCTTATGGCCCACTCGTACCCCGTTGGTGAAATTCCACGTTTTGAAAATTTGGCTGCTGCAATGTAGTATTATTATAAGTTTCATTTGTTCTTTAAAATAAAATTTCACTTTAAATCTTTAAACCTTGTATAATGATAAAATGACAAAAAAAGCTGCAAAGCTTGTTGCTCTGGAGAGTTGGCACCCATTATTTTAATTTTATTTTAATATAGCAAAAAGTGAGATCATGAATTAATTTATAATTTCACAAAAGTCATATCACACATAACTTTATAATTCAATAGTACTTACCTACTAAAGTTAGTCTAGTTGTAGTAAGGGGAGGATTCAGAAAATTAAGAAAGAGTGGGCACTCTTCCAAGGACATCATAGCGTGACGGAGGCAGGCCAACGATCATGTCAAAGAAGCAGTTATTTAAGGGTGGGCACTATTTCGAAAACTCAAAAGCCCATTACGAAAATGTAATATGAAACTGTATAAAGAAAAAAGTGGGTGTAGAAAGCAAATTAGGCTCAAATAACATTAACCTAGCTTCTTTTCTCCTTCTCTGTGCGCCATTTTTACTTTCTCCATTGTTGTTAAGCTGTTTTCTCCTTCTCTTCTCACTGCAAGTTCCCGGTCCTTTGTCACTGCCTCCGCCTCTGCTCACACGGCGGTCGACGACTAGATTCAAGGGTGGGCACTTACCCCCCTTCTCTTCAATGTGGGTCCGCCTCTCGTGGTAGTGGTGGTGGAATTTGGATAAATACATGAAATTATACATAGATCATTATTAGTTATAATAATAATAATAATAATAATAATAATAATAATAATAATAATAATAATAATAATAATAATTCAGTAATGCTTTTGAGTGGCTAATAATTTATTTTGTTTTAGACTATAATAATAATTATGATGTAGGATATAACCACATAATATAAGGATAAATATGTTTTTAGTTGTTATATTTTCATTTTTTTTAGTTCTTAAAGTTTCATATAATTTATTTTAGTCTTCATATTTTATTAAAAACATGTTTTTAATCCTTCGACACATATTTTTTACGGATGATGTTAATTCTTGAGGAATGAATTATTAATAGTTCTCACTTTTAACAACATATTTTTCCCACATGCACATTCCTTTTGTTTTGGTTGTGCATAATAAGTTGTGGGTTTCGAACCACAACTCCTACGTACAAATATTGTTGAAAATTCGTGTGAAATCATAGATTGACAATATGAATTGTTGAAGAATGAAAGTGAAAACAAAGATTAAAATGAAATAGTTGAAAATTAAGATTGATGTGTATGGAAAGACATTTTAATAACTTCTTTTTAAAAAATAAATTCATGTCATTTTAATTATTTTAAAAAATAAAAATAAAACCTCACATTCAATTCTAATATATAAAATCAACGCCGTCTATAAAGAATATATGCGGAGAGATTAAAAACACGTTTTTAATAAAGTATATGAACTTAATTGAATGATATAAAACTTCATGAACTAATAAAAAAGAAATATAAAAACTAAAAACATATTTTTTTTCATATAATATAATATAATTTTATGTGTTGTGTCACCGCTTTCTCCATAGCTCCAGAAGCATGAAGGCCGAAGCATTACCAGAATTTAAGATACAAATTTACACAGCCTATGAAACACAAACTTGTACCTGCCAATAAAGCCCAATATTCCACAAATTCAGAACACCTGAACTCAAGTCTTATTGTATTATTGGGGATTACTGTTTGCACCCCCAAAGGGCTATTCAAACCCGCACCCTTTTGAAAATGATTTTTTTTTTCTCTTTTACAAAAATATTCCTAACATTTGACACCCTCATAACACAATGAAAACTTATTTTTGTTATATATCTCAACTAGATACACAATAAAAACTTTTTTTTGTTATGTAGGAAATTATTAGTTGTGATTAACTATTTTTTTAAAAGAGTTTAATTAAAATATCTAATGGTTAAATGCTTATTTAAGAAATATCATTGGCAAGTCTTCGTTGTCCAATGTGTGCATCTTGTTGAAGTGCCTACATGTGCCTACCTCCACCGGCGGATCTATGTGGGAGTGAGGATGGACAAATGCACCCCTCATTTTAATAAAACCAATAGTATTTATCCTAAAATATTATATTTTGTACTCCATAATTTTATATTTTGCACCCTTTAATTTTATATATTTGAACTTCCTTACCCGTTCACATATGAGATTAAGTAAATGCACCATCTTATTTTAATAAAATGCAAATATTTATCTTAAAACTTTATATTTTGTACGTCTTATCTTCATGTTTGAACCCAACTATCCCATATGATAATAATAATTATTAATTTTTATTTTTTTAAAATAAATTACTCTCACTGACTCAGGATCCTAGATCCATCACTACGTACCTCAATATCTAGTCCACATCCTCATAAGTGTCAGTGCTAAGGATTACTTTATGTAGATCCAGCATGGCCTGATGATTATGAGCGGTTCTCTCAAACAATGCTGACATAAATAAATATAGATAAGTATAATATAGTTATAGAATACATATAAGAGAGAGATACAAAGATCCTTACACAATAGTTATACTGATTATGAGCGATTCTCTCAAACAATGCCGACATAAATCAATTTAGATAAATATAATGTAGTTATAGAATACATATAAGAGAGAGGTATATAAAGATACTTACACGACAGCTATACTAATTATTTGGCTAGGTGTCTACTTGGCTAGCTATAACAATGTGATGATAAGGTATACTTGAAGGGCCTTTGGCAGAAGGTGTGACATGTGAATGAGAATAGGTGTGAATCCATTTCAAATAATCACCAATGCATTCCACGGGGCATCTCAACAAGAGTAGCCCTTGAAACAATGCAACAATGATGTGGTAACCCCCGTTATTGATATTGCTCATCAACCACCTCATCTCAACATGGTCAGACTAACATGAAACCCTCTCAGCTAGATAGACGTGGAAGTGGCTCCCAAGTCAAAGGAAGCCCGAAAAACATGATATCTAATAGGGAGTCAAAATGAGTTTGACCTAATCAGTCAAATAGCATTATCCACCCAATAAGTTGGGTTAGACATTTAAACCCACCAACATGCATAACCCAAATTGACTTGGGTTGGATTGGGTTAACCCGTTCAATCTGCTAATCCTTTTTTTTAACCTACATTTTATTTTACACTTACTTTTTTATGATAATCTCTTAAGTATTTCTTGATTTATAGTTTTATAATATTTTTTTAATCATTTGATTATAAAATTTGCTATAATTTTAAGATAAACAAAATAATCAAATATTTTTTTTATAATAATGAGTTGGCAACCCAGCCAAACTTAACTTATAACATGCCACGGGTTGAGTTGATGCTAAGTTGGATTGAGTTGACCTATTTGACACCTCTACTTAAAGGTCTTCATCTAAAAGTAAAAGTATTTTTGTAAAAGGACTAAGTTGGATGCAACAAGTAAGGATATTCATAAATTTATTCAATCCAATGTGGACTGAAAAAATTGATTTAAAAAAATGAAAACTGAATGGATCAAAAAATTGGAAAACTGAAATTTTTTATTGGATCAGATTGGATTTCAGATTTAATTTTAGAAATCGATTCAAATCGAACTTATACATTTGTATATATTTTTATTCATAAATTTATAATAGCACTCATTTCTATTTTTATTTCTTATATGTTTATAAAATTAGCATATATATAACTTATATCTATTTATAAAAAAATAATTAAAGATATTTTTCGTAATTATTTAAGTTAAGAAGCATAAATATTATATTATTAGTTATACAATGACATAAATAAAATATTTGATATTTTAATTTTTTATTACATTTATTACATATCTTATCTTTTATTTAATATTTTCTAAAAAAAATAAAAGTAGAATTAAAACCAATCCAATCCAAATCATTTTAAATTGGATTCGAATTAAATGTTAGAACTAAATCGATTGGATGATAGATTAATAAACCTAAAATGATTAAATCAGATAATCTTTCTCTTCATAATCGATCCAAAGCAATTCACAAATACCTCTAAAGACAAATTTATCCACAAGGATGAATAAAAAGATTTAATTTTAGACATAAATTATTGCAATGTCACTAGACCCACCAAGGAATTATTTCATAAATTATATTAATCTTAATATATTTTTATAACATTATTTTATTTCTTATTTCTTCTTTGTTTTTCTCTGTCACATCACTTATAGTTTATCACACAGTATTTTTATTCGTCTTAATTATTTATTCATCTCAACAAATAGATATTATTTTAATCAAACAGGGTCGGAATGGGATATATGGTTGATTAGCTTCCTGATTACAACACGAACCAGCTTCATATTCTGATAGGAATTAACGCATGCACACCTGCAACTAATCTTCCCGTGGCTTAAAAACATTATCTGTGAATAGAACTAAATGCTGGAATATTAAACAGGTACAACATGATTGGTGGACTTAAAAAGGAACCTCGCTCCATCATGCTACCAGCCATATATGAATAATATGATCATATATATTCTGCAGCATTTCAAATTTTATGTGCCTTTGCAATTGTTCCATAGTTCCATCATATCCCAAATTAGATTCTCCATGAAATTGACGAAATTCATGACATGTCTCATAATAACCGTATAAAATATGTTCAGAATAAATCCTATAAGCCCGGTTCTTATCCTAGCAATAATGCAGGAATCAAATTTTTAAAGTAGAATTCATACAAATCCCACTAAATAAAAAATAAAAATCAAATCATTTAACAAAACTCCCACAGAATTTAACTTATATATATATATATATATATATACACACATATATATGATTATTTTTATTTCGAGGCTGACATCTAAGTGTTATGTTTTTCTTTATTATTTTTTTGATAAAATATTTCATTCTTCTTTTATAGTCTTTATTGTGAAGATAATGACATTTTTTATTCTTCATATTTTTAGATAAATATTCCAATTCTTTTTTATAACTTTATTTTGACGATCATTTATTATTTTATCTTTTAAACAAATTACTCTAATATTTTTTAATAGTATTTTTCTTTCATCACTCATTATTACTATTGTCGCGATACAACATTATTCTTCTTCTAGTCTCCAATAATATGAAATCATGTTCTCCTTTAATGATTCTTAATTACTATTGTTTGGTGAGTAACACAATCCATTTTAATTTAATAGATTTTGGTAGCATAATTAGTTATGTTTCTAAAATATATGATTAATGTAGATATTAATTTTTATTATAAATTTATGAAATTGTTTTCTGGCATGTAAAATATATAATTGTTATATGTAATTTTGAGTTAAAAAAATTATTTTTTTCTATTTAAATATATTTTCTATTAACATTTTCTTAAATTACTAATATAATAATATTTTAAAATTTGTGAATATATTATATAAAATGTGTTGGGTATATAGTTGCCCTTCCTCTCAACATCTATGTCTAACTCCATCCCTAGTCACAAATTCAGTTCCAAATTTATGGTTATAGAAATAATATTTGTTGGAAAATTTTAAATAAAAAATATTAGTACCACGAGAAATTAGTCTTTCCTTTTATCAAAAAAATAAATGGGATAAAAAAGTCTCAATATTTAGATATTTTTAAAATCTCAACATAAACATCCATTTTTTCTTTATCTTTTTATTTTTATCACATTATAATACCTATTATATATATATATATATATATATTATCTCTTCTATCTTTTTATCTCTACAAGGTGTGTTTGTTTGTGTAAAAAGAATGTAAAAATGAAAAATAATGAACAATAAAATTCACACTTTTACATTTTACTTTAATTTAAGATTTTTATCTCAATTCTCTTGTCTTTTCATTTTATTTTCTATTGATTTTTTTTAAAAAGAAAAACAAAAATCTATATGTTGTTAGTATTTCCACATCTATAAATAAGTGCTTCTTCATACACCGAGCCCACAAGTAGCCTCTCTAATTCTTCACCCCCATCACACCCCAACTTTAGAAAAAAATGTCTCTCCTTTCCTCCGGTGGCTTCTTTGGGCGCAGAAGAAACGAGCCACCACCCCATCAACCAACATGGGACCCCTACCAAGCTAGCCCAAGAGCACCACCCACCACCCTTCATGTCACCGGTCCTTAACACCTCCCACATAGAGTGGAAGGAGACCCCCGAGGTGCACGAGGGCGCACCTCCCAGGCTACAAGCGCAACGACGTGCGCCTCGAGGTCGACGACGACCGCGTGCTCTGCATCGTCTGTGGCAAGAGTGTCGAGAAGGAGGAGCAACGTGGAGGCTGGCACCGCGTTGAGCTCTCTAGCGGACAATTTCTTCAGCGCCTCACTTTGCCTGAGAACTCCATGGTGGACCTTGTTAAGGCCTATATGGATAACGGGGTGCTCACTATCAACGTTCCGAAACACCACAAAGGGGTCAATAACCGTGTTAGGAACATTAACATCTCTTCTCGTCCCTGAGTGGTGTTGTTGTACATGTGTGCACGTGAGTCTCCTCTGATAAAAGAATTGAAACATAGTTAATTGCTATTATTGTATAAGAAACACGATTGTCTAAATAAATAAATAAACAATAACAAAAGTTTATGAGTCCAAGTCTATGCAGTAAAAAATATTGTCTATGCTTTTACATTTTTTTATAGTAGGATACTCTTCGCTCCAAAGTCAATTATGGGATATATTTTTTTAACAAATATTTTTTCCATACTCACATTTCAATGATCAAACTCATGATTGCATATTTAAGGAAAAAAATTATCTACCAATCATATCACATTTCTCATCCTTTCAACTATATGTTAAGTGTATTAGATCAATAATTAGTTTGAGGGTTACCCTTCCAAACACTTTATTATTAATATTATTTTCAAACTAACAATACCAATTTGCAAAAGTAATATTAATAGATTATAGACCACTACTAGAAGAAAAAAAACCTTTTAATATTATCACTTTAACATCAATTTTTGATAAAAATAGATGTTAACAAAAGTAAGGTGACATATTTATAAATAAAAAGAGTTCGTTAACATCGATTTTTTGAAAAATCGATGTTACAATGGTGATATTAACATCAATTTTTTCGAAAAATTAATGTTATTTTAACATCAATTTTTTAAAAATCGATGTTGTATTTTGATGTTAAATTGTATTTTCCTACATTTAGACGTGTTTCCCTGTTCTCGCGCCCACTCTTACTCTCACTCTCTGCGGCCCTTGAACTCCTCCCTCTCAGCACTCTCACTCTCGTCGTCGCTCTGGGTCTCACTCTCGTCATCGCCATCGTCATTGCTCTCGGTGTGACTCTTGACGTCATCGTCGCTCTCAGAGTGCAGTGACTGTGACTTGTCACAGACTACACAAAAGCAAAGGTTCACTCTTCGCTCTCTCTATCTCTTGTGCTTCGGATTTGTTATACGATATACTCATATTATTCACTGATTTGTTACACGCTATACTCATGTTGGGGATTTGTTCATTATTACTTAGGTTAGATTGATTTTATGTAATTAATGGGTCATCCTTGACACACAACACAACAGTTAAAACATTGTTACAGGTTATCTAAACCGAACAAACAAACTATGTAAGTGCAATATTCTAAGTTCAGGGATGAATAGTGACTATTTCTTCAATAATTGGTGTGATTTTCCTGGCTTGCACATACACATTATGCAGGGCAATATAAAATATGACATTGAGTAGATCTGATACATGTACAGAATGTTGTAGTAATGTGAAAATTGTTGAATTTTTATTTATAAAGTCTGCAAGATATAATAAGAGTAGATTAAGTAAAGGTACAAGAGATTTGGCATAGTTTTCTTGCATTTGCAACATCACATTTGCTCCTATGTAATTTATCCTACTAAGACTTATGCTTAGGGAAAAGCATATATGGCTTCTCCATGGCTGCAAGTTGTTATTGTTGGTATTGTTTTATTTTATTTCATTTTTTAAGAAGAAATATTAATCGGAAGGGAGGTAGACAAGTGAGAGAGTAAATGAGGGACTTATCCCATGAAGTAACAATAGCACTCTTTCTGCTACCGCAATTTGAAATTTGTCTGAGTCTTCCATAAATGTGGACATTGTGGAAATTATATAATTAATTCCAATGGTCTTCGTGGGTTTTAATGAATAAACTCTTGGAGCTAGTCGTCAAGATTGCAAGGAATGAATATTTTAGTTCTTAAAATTTTAGAAACATTCTTTTAGTTCTCGGCTCTATAAGATTAAGATTAATTTTATTGAAGTTTTGGTTTATTGGATAGCTGAGTGGACGAACCATCCAACGTTTCCACTATATCATCTCTGAGAGTCAATTCAGGTGCTTTCGGAACTCCTGTTAATATATGTACACATCTCATATGCTCTAATGACAGTGAACACTCTCAGCTACATTGAAGTTTCTTCTTGTTGGTCCTGTAAAAGTATGAATTTATGTAATTAGAATAACTAAGTGCTATGTTAGTGATCAAATTATCTCTTTTTTCCACAGTGTTGCACGTTGATGCTTTTAAGGGATTTTTATCAGTTCAACTTTTTCAGTAGCAATTTTTTTATAAGCATTTTTATTTAAGTTTCTAAATTATTTTATTAGCTAAAAAAACTTATTTTATTTTTCTTATTTTGATAAAAAAAATTCTACAAAACTTGTAAGAGAAAAAATAGGATGGTAAAATAAAATAAGCTAAAATTCTTTTATAAACAAGTTATAATGAACTTTTTGGAAAAGCTTCTATCGTTTTGTGCGTGTTTAGATGTGTCGATAAAATTAATTTTCAAATAAATGAAGGTGATTTTATAATATTTTGATTTAATTTATGGATCCATATACCAGTGTAAATTTTAGTGATATATTTGATATGTTTTTTTATATGAATTTCTTAAAAAGAATAATTGATTTTTAAAAGATAAATTAAATTATTCTTTTCTAGAAAACCTAAAACTCGTAGACTTACGGTGCTATGGATCCATAAACCACTGAAAGTAGCTTTAAAGGTAACTCACGTTTATTCATTTTGTCCAAGTTTGAGAAGTACCAAACACGATGCACATGTTCGGGGGTGGGGTAGATAAAGTGTAATTGATATCTTTCCGTGGCCCATCGATCACCTTCGAATCCTTTTTCTTCTGGCAAAAAAATAAAAATAGTATTTTTTTAATAAATAATTTGAAATTTGGACTGTTTTGAAAATATTTTGAAATTTGAGGCACTCAAATACGTCTAATTTGGGCGGAACTCATTCGGTCGCTAACACTTTTTGCGATGTAATTTTTTATTTTTTATGTTCACGATCACAATATTTCATCGCAAAAACTGTTAGCGACTGAAATAGAGACCAAGATTGGGTGTGCTTTAATTTTTGACGTAAAATATTATTTAATATCATTAATTGTTATTTTTATCTAATTTTGAAATATTTTTAGACCAATCTTCATCATAGATATGATCTTCTTTACTTTTTTTTAATATTGTCTTATATAGTATATTTTTTAAATTTTATATGATTTTATTTAATATATTCTGGATTGTTGGTATATCTATTTTTAATTATTATTTTAATAAAAATTAGTTATACAAAAAATTTAAAAAATATTAAACAAAATCATATAAAAATTTAAAAATTATATTAAATAAAATAATATTAAAAAATATAGAAAATATATTAAATAAAATAATATATTAAAAATTAGATATACAAAAAATCTAGAATATATTAAATAAAATTATATAAAATTAAAAAATATACTAAATAAAAAATATTAAAAAAAGTAAAGAAGATCATATCTATCATGAAGATCCGTCTAAAAATACTTTAAAATTAGATAAAAAATAACAATTAATAATAAATGATATTTTACGTCAAAAATTAAAACACGCCCAATTTTGGTCTTTATTTTAGTCGCGAACAGTTTTTGCGACGAAACATTGTGATTGCAAACATAAAAAAATAAAATTCTGTTAGAAAAAGTGTTAGCCACCAAATTAGTGACCGAATTAGTCACGCCTAAATTAGACGTGTTTGACTGTCTCAAATTTCAAAATATTTTCAAAACAGTCCCAAATTTCAAATTTAATATCTATTTAAAAAACATTTAGGCCATGGAAATTTCAGTTTTACCCTTATTTATTTTGTTGACAGCGGTCCCTATTAGTTGGTAAAATGGGAATTTCCAGTTTTACAAAAGCTCATTCAAATTTCAAAACTTAAGGCAAATACACGTGACCTTCATTTGCTTTTCTCCCATCTTCTTTCTTCATTTTTCTTTTCTTCTACCTTCCGCTCCACCGCTTCCTATGTGACCTTCATTTTTTTTTCTTCTAGCTTCTGCTCCGTCCACCAAATCCATCTCTTCCATTTTTCTCTTTCTCCATCTCTTCCTCTCTTTTTGTTTTTTCTCTTATCTCTGTTTTTCTTCCTCACGGTACCATCGCTTCCTCACCGTAAGCCGTCGGCTTGCAACTCATGACACAAACATGACAATTTAGACATGCAACCACCCTTTTCCAACAACACAAAGTCAGGGCTTCAACGTCTTGTAAGCTAATGTTTTGTTTGTGTTTTTGTTATTTGGGTATTTTATTTTCTTTAGATGGAATTGAGGGTGGTGGCGAGGGAGAGCACTACCATAAGGACATCCATGGCTGAAGAAGAGACCACGAGGTGGTCTAAGTAAATTTTCCTATCAAAATTATTGTATTTACAAAAGCTCATTAATAAATTGGAAGTTCTGATGAAAAGTTCATATTTTTTTAGGCCTTTTCTCTCTGTTTAGTGGCTGAGGAATTGTTAGAGGTTGATGTAAATTTTGAAGTTGTTGTGTTTTATATTTGTGTTAATTGATTGTCTTTGTCTTGCTTTTGATAAGCTGAGGTATTCTGCTAGGAAAAAAAGAGAAGATATTTTAATAAATTATTTTGTAATTTATTTGGGTCTTTAATTTTTTTATTTTAATATTAGTTTGTTATTGACATTGGAGTGTAGATGTTTGGTTGTTTGCATAACTATGATTCAGATTTGACATTTTGTGTTGCAATATGACTAAGGCAGGGTTGTTAGACACAATGAAGGTCCATTTCTTATGTGCATTGTGTTGCAGCTTGCAGGTAATATGGTAGTGATTTAAATGTTTGTGAGTAGTAATTTAAATATTTGTTAGTAGTACAAAGCATTTCAATTGTCAATTTCCTCTTTAATATTGTTGCAGTCATATGCTATTAAGGTAAGATATTTTGATTTTGTAATATGAATGAAATTATATGGACACATGATTTCACCCAAGATATGTCATGTGTTTTTTTGTTATAAATTTGTTTTTGCTTGATGTTGTATACTTACATTCTCTATTTTCATGGCTCTTTTCATTGTAATTAAAGGTTGCTCAACTTTTCCTCACCTTTGATTTATGGCTCTGGTCATTACAATAACAAGGTCCTGTTTCTTCTCTCACTCTCTTCCTATTTACAGGACATAGAAAACTAAATGATGCTTTGGCTGGGTTGGTCATTACTTTTTTTTTCAATAAAAAAATTGTTGTTATATCTATAGATGTTGTTATAACCTTATTTAGAGTGACTGTTTTAAGTGAGTGATATATTTAATATATTTTAAATATAAATTCTAACTAAAGTGGTCCACTAATATACAAATTTAGTGTTTTTTAGATTGTGAAAAAAAAATGATAGTGTATCAATTAAATTCATTTATATTCTTCAATTACACTATTTACTCAAAAGACACACCTTTATGCTTTTCTCATGATATAATTCATAATGCAACATGTTGACTCTGAAACTAAGGTGTTTATCCCACTCTTTATATGCACTAATGTAACATGAGCATTTCGTTTTTAAAGCACTTTGTATTCCCTCATTTAAGGAGTTACTGAAAACTCAATAAATGGAAATATAGTCCAATAGGTAAGTGAGTTGATTAAAAAGATACAATAAAACACTGAACAAATTCTTCTTTATAAAAATGTTTAATAACAAAATGCATGGTAGTTACTGCATGATTCCTTAATCAGATTCATCATGTTAATATTATCTTGCTAAGCTTTCTATACCTTTATTACGGCCAATATTTATATGTTCTATATTGAAGTATTGTTTTTCATTTTAGTGATAAGTGATATCCTTACAAATATAATGATGTGTTTATATTGTCCTCATACGTATGTGTACATAGGCAGTAATTTGTTCACAATTTTAGTGATTGGTAGTTTATCACTCTCCTCCATTCTGATTGTTGTACATTAGTATGAATTAAGTGCTGAGTTTTGGTTTGGAATCATGGTATTTGAAGTTCTGAACTGAAATCAGTCAGCATTGATAATATGAAAATAAGGATGTAGTTCAATGAAGTCTACATAGCATAATCAACAATCCTTAGCATTTACCTATCTTTGACTCTTCTCTATGCATCTCTTACAAAGTTTGGACTTTAGAGATCATATAACTTATTTCTTATTTCGGCATAGGAAATGACAGTAGCATGGTCATTTACATTAGATTTGTTTCTTAAATCTAATCTAATATCTATTTAAAAAACCTTTAGGCCATGGAAAATTCATTTTTGCCCTTATTTAAAACCTTGACAGCTGTCCTCACTTCTTTGATAAAATGGAAATTTTAAAAATTAGACAACTCTTAGCAGCTTGCTTCCTTCCACATATCTCTCTCTACGCTTTCTTCCAACAACTTTTTGGAATTTGAATTTCAAATATCAAATTTCAATTTGAATTTCAAATTCTCTCTCTCTTTTTCTCTTATAAGGCTTCCTTCTCCTATGACCAAAAGTTCAACATCTTTCTCATGAGGTAAATGATCCTATTTTCTATGATTTTTTTGTTTTTAATGTTTTAACTTTCAATTTTTTATGAAAGGCTGAATACTTATACAAGCATGATATGTTGAGCTGTTTATGACTTTGTTCACTTGATTTGCTTAGATTATGTTGTTAAAAATCAAGACATTTGCATCTTTTCAACCACTGGTGGCCAAAAGTTCAACATTTCTCTCATGAGGTAAATGATCATATTTCCTTTATTTTTTTTGTTTTTAATAATGTTTTCATTTTCAATTTTTTTATAAAAAAAACCTGAATAATTTTACAAGCATGATATGTTGAGTTTTTTTATGACTTTTTTTAATCTGATTTGCTTAAGATTATGTTGTTGAAAATCAGAGATTTGCATCTTTCCAACCACCGGTGGCCAAAAGGTCAACATCTTTCTCATGAGGTAAATGATCCTATTTCCTTTGATTTTTTTTTTGTTTTTAATGTTTTAACTTTCAATTTTTTATGAAAGGCTGAATAATTATACATGCATGATCCTTTATTATTGTGTTTTTTTAGTTGTGTTGGTCTCATTTGTGGTTTGTAAGTGATATGTTTGATCAAATGTTTGAATGAACTTTGTATTCCTTTATGACAAACTTCATTTAAAAAAAATGGCTTTGGTATTTGAAAACCATGGACAACCTTTGATTTATGGTTTTCATTCTTCATGTTCTCTACCTCTATTCAATACAAGTGCCCTCTCAAAATTGTACATGCTTTACTCATTTATTGTAGCTTCATAAATTCAGGACAAGAGGATTACAACAGGCTTAGGCCTTTGATCTACAAAGGAGCATATGAGTTTTTGCTGGCATATTCACTCCTCAGCAGAGCCAACTATGAAAATATCTCTAAGAAGGTTTTTCTGCTAAGTCTCTTGATGTGGTTTGGACATTATTCACTCTTTTGAAGTTGGTTGTGTAGTGGAAGATAATTTTCACGCTCTATAGTAATTTTTAGTTGAGATGATGCTCCAATATATTTTCCAATAGCACCTGCTTTTTTGATACCGTATCTTAGATATAAAATGCATAGCTATTCCTAACTTCTTCATTTTCTTTTGGATCAAGATTCTTTTTTTTTTTTAAACTGAACCATAAATATTAAGATATAAAATAATATAAATTTTGGGTTATAAATTTTGTTAACAGTGCGTCCACAGGGTGGCCATGGTGAGCAACCTCCAGAGTGTAAGCAAACAGTAATTATTCTTCTCTTACTCTCTTTTTATTCTTTTTTTCTTAAATATTTTTTTATTTAATTTATTTTGCTGTTTATGGAACAAAGATCTTTACTAATTTGCATATGGTTGGTTAAAATTATAATTGCTCATTCCAATGCAATAAACATTATCAAACCAAACCCAAACATTAACTCAGAAGAAGCACCAGCACAAGAAGAAGAAACAAAACAAAACCACTCTAAAACGACACTCTCAGCCCCGACCTCGCGATTAAAGTTCTAGGCCAGTTTGATCACGTATAGTTTTCTTAAATTGGTTATTATTGTTTGATTTTTGTTTCTTAATCTGTTTTCATGTTCTTTTGTTCTGTTTCAACCCCATATTATATATAAGACAATGGATTGTTAATTTGGTGAAACCTCTTTTTTTTTAGTTTGAGTTAATGATGGAGTTTTATGATGAACATAAAGGATGTTGGTGGCTGTGATTTCATATAAGTCTTAATCGGGCATTCGAACCTACCAATTTATTTTTTTTTGGTTTTTGACTTGCTGTTGACTAACAATCTTGCACATCAGTTTTTCCTATGTTCTTATTTTGTCTACTTTATGAAATTTAATCTGATTTTTTCTATAAATCTTTTGCAGATATCTCATGTTTGGAGATATATCTACTAAGACAGCTCACATGTTATCACTTCCTAAGGTATCTCAAACTAAAGAAAGATTTTTTTTTTATTTTTTACTGTTACTTTATTATGTATTGTTACATGTTGTATCCAAGATAAATTATTTCTTCCTTAATTGGAAATTTTAAATAAGTTATACTGCATGACCTTCAGGTTTCAGATTTCTTTACAAGGTTAATACAAAGAGTTTCTCCAAACAGTGACCACCAAGCTTTTGGTGAAGTCTATGTGACACAATAATAACTTCAAATCTTAATTGTTCACTTCAAAAAATTCTTATCATGTTTGTAGCATAGAAAACAATTGAGCTGGTATGTTTTTGACCAAATAATACTTCTCTCAGGCTACTGTATACTCCTTGTTGCATGCTACATATAAAATTTCATCCCAAATTAAGTGGTGGTAGAGAAAGGAATGCCAATGTATTTGTTCAAAGGAGGCATCATGCATGTTACTTTGTGTTTTAGATTAATCTTATCTAAAACATGTTACTTTGTTTAAAAAAGTATCTTTCTATATTTATTACAGGCACTAGAAAAACTAGAATGTCTTCTTTCATTATTTTTATTTTTTTCTCTTTTCCTCCTCTAAGAATCATTCTTTATTATTGTCTCATATTTATTACGGATGATGCACCTTTTGTTAAAATGTTTGTGAGTAGTAAGTGGATAAATTACTTCAGCTGATTTTTCGCTTGGTTGTATGCATAGTTTTGTCAGATGGTCATGTCTCGCATCACTCTGTTCAGTTTGTAACTTCACCCTTTTTCTCCATAATTTGTATGATCTATTTTAACAGTTTGCTGAAATAAGTCGTGTTTTACGACATGGATGTGTATTTGTCACAACCACTTACATACTTGATGGACCTTTTTCTGTTATCCCATTTTTAAGTACACTACCACATGTATAAAATTTTGAATTATATTATTTATACATTTTCTATAACACTTTCTACTGTATTATTTTTTATCTTTATGCTCTGTCTGAATTGATAAACTCAGTGAGTAACAAGATTTATTTTGTTCAGTTGATTTTCTATAACATTAGGAAGTTAACATTAATTTAGTTCCTCAATAATATAAAAACAAATCAATTTAATCTCAGTATTTTGTTTGTGCATGGAAGAATGATTTTGATTTCAATTTCCTGGACGAAATCAGTTCCACGAATGAGGGATTAAAGTTGAAAAACATGAAGTCAGGTTTTCCCATATTCACTCATATGCAGTTTATAATCCCATATTACATTTCGGCTTTTCTAATATGACTTTATGTTCCCAATTCTTTGATCTGTATGAGAAACTCTTGAATCTTCTAATTATGTCACAAGGAGGCAATAATAAAGCTGATCATACATGAGTCAATTTAATATTTGTAGAGTACTGTTAGTATCAGATATTCAACTTTTACTAATGTTGTTATTCAGTATAATGCATACTATTAATTTTGAATCTTAATTTGTCACTTAAAAAAAATCTTATCCAATGTTTGACCCAATTTATAAACTATTTGTAATTTGTCACAACAACCCAATTTCTTCCAGCTGTGAAAATTATTCTAATTGTTTAAATAATATAGGCATGGATGCATAGACCCAATTTCATGTTTTGGCTATTGATCAATGAGTCTAATAATCTTTATCATGTGTTGGATCTTAATCAATGAATTTTCCTTTTAAAGTTTTGACTTTTGATAATCCAATTGTGTTTCTGTGTGACTAATCTCAAATATTGGAATTATGAATAGTGGGTTGAAAAGTGATATATTAAATTCATTTTCTGCATATGAAAGCAAAAGTATTATTTGAATTGTTTAAAAAATATAGGTATGGATGCATAGGCCCAATTTCATGTTTTTGTTATTTATGTTAGTCTTATTGATAGAATGTTGATTGAAAGACAAATAAAAACTTCTTCCTTTCGTAGTATTTCTTTCCTTTTCTGTTTATGATTTTTAGGGGAGAGGTCATATGAAAATATGGACTTGGACTACTATACTACAATATGATCAAAGAAATCATATAATTAATGTGGTTTTTTTTGGTCTTTTATGTTATATTTTTTTTAATGGATATTTTTGTTTTCTTATTTAAAAATCTAATAATTTTCTTAATGTTTTATAATTATTGTGTTATATTTAGGTAGTAAGACTTTGAGGTTTCTTGGTTTGATTAAAGATAAGTGTTTTGCTTGCAGTGTAGGGTTTTAAAGTTGGTTCTTTCAATTATGTTTTTTTTTGCATTTCATAATTTTAATTATAGATGGCAATTCAAGTTGTCTCCCTCTCCCTCCATTTTCTTTCCATACACATGATGATCATATGAGGACTATTATGCTTTGTTGTTGTCTACAGATTGGGTATGAGGAGACAATTGGCACATGCCTTGCTTTTACACAACAAGATGAGTTGCAATTAATACATAATAAGTCTGATTAAAGAAAGGAGGTCTTGGAAACAAGAATTATATCTATAACTATTCTATTACGATGTAGCAGGTTATTTTCATGACTATTATGTCACAAGTAGCACCATTTTCATGCCGGACCAACTTAAAGCTTCCTTGGAGGCCTCTAATTTCAATCGATGGAAACACAATTTATGAATTAAATGAATATTACAAAGTCAGTCAATGCATCATTTTCTTTCTGCTTATACCATTTTATCAATTGATGTGATTTGAGATTCATGTTAACTGGTGTGCAACTGTTTTGTTTGACAGATTGTTAGACATGTTGAGAGTTGGGACATTTATGCCACTAAAGTTGTTTTGCAAATTTAAAGCTTTAAGTCTAAAATTAAATATCATGAAATTTTTGCATTCATGCGTGACTTTCTATGGGCATTTTTGTAACTAAAATTATGAACTTATCTTATACAATATATATTTCACATTATGAAGTCTTATTATATTTGGTTATCCAAAAAAAAAAATTATATTCCTTCAACTCATACATTTAAATGTACAGTTTACTATATTTTGTTTTCAAATTATTATCATTTCTACATCCATTAAAACTTTAATACATCCTAACTAAGATCTATCCTACTTTGATTTATTCATTTCTATTATTAATTTATCTTAAATTTTAATCTTTCTAACATTCAAACAAAAGTTTACTTAATCTAATCACAATTTCCCTACTAAAACAAAAAAAAAAATAGCGGAACGAGCTAAGCGAGACCCGTGCGTTCGCATGGGTTACTTACTAGTTATTTATTAAAAGTATTATTTTTATTTTTTTGCCTTTTCTTCTATCTTTATGTTCCATCAATCACCTGCAAATCTAATTATATATTTATATTTTTCACTCTGTAACCTAACACTACCTGAACGAACTACTTCATCAATTTCTATGGAAGTCAAATATAGGTTTAATCATTCTCTATTACATATATTGAAATATAATTAGAATTATGAGTTGTAATTAAAATTTTATCATATAATTAACATATTGAAGAATTTCAGCTTTAATTTTAAACATTTATTGACTGAATACAAAGTTAGTTACATTAAATTAATAACACTCTTTTCTGGACTTGACTAATTCAATTCTTGCACGAATTTCTTGAAGGTTTGAATATAACATATTCAATGTTCATTGTAATTTGTAGACACTTGTCATTTTTTTGTTTGCATCATCATCACAAGATTCATTATTAGAGATTGTTAGTGACCATTATCCCATATACAAATGTCTTTCATACTTTTTTAGGTTCTACATGTATACAAGTGCTTTTTATAACTTGTTTTATGTGATTAATGACTATTGCTTTATATATACAATTAATATTCATTATGAGTGAACTTTAATTTTCCGTTTGATATTCAATACAATGATTCTTTCGGACAGTTTGAATTAATTATTGTGTTGAATCTTGAATTGTCTATTTGGATAGTTTGAAAATAGTCATTTTTTTATTGTAGATTTATACGTATAAGTTAACTTTCTTTTCTTAAAAATTTGATGAAGTTTCATTATAATGCATTTCACTTTGTTCTCCGGATGCATACTTGATTGTGGTGAAATTGATGTCAATGCTTTCATGTTGTTTACTTGGAGATCAATGTGGATGTCGAAATTTTGTCAAATTTAAGAAAAAAAACTTAACATTTATGTATGAATCTACTATAAAAAAATGTTTTCTTGAATGTGAAACAGTCACACCTTTAATGAAAAAAATGAGGTTTTCATATAAAGAATAACTTTATGAGTATCATAGAGTTATTAATTAAATGGATCAAAGTTAGATGAATCCAAAAAACCAAACGCCTAAGGAATATAATGCAAAACGGGGCCTAAGGAATATAATGCAAAACGGGGAAGTTCCTTGTCCGAATAGTACAGTCACAATGATCAAATCCAAGGTAGGCCATTGGTACCATGAACCACATTTTGCTAAATTATTGGCAAGTAATGGGCCAGTATAAGTTTTGTTATGTTATGATTACTTTCTCTACTCTAACAAGTACATCCATCTCGTGAACTTGAATTTGGATCTTCTACCGACTGCAGTCACATGACACAACTTAGTGCAATAGCGAGTCAATGTGAAACTACAGTGGCTAAATAAAATGCAAATAATTAATATTTCCAACAACATTAAAAACCACTATAAATTAACTTTGTTGAGGCAACATAGTAGACCAGACCAGACCAAACAAAACTTAGCACGTGCTTAATTAAGGAGAGAGTATAGTATGGCACAATCTAGTGGCAAAAATTTGGTGCAGTTGCTGGTTGCAGCATTATTGCTCATTGCCTTGTTGGGTGGTGCACATGCTGTTCCGATATGTAACATAGACTCAAGTCAACTGAACTTGTGTCGTGCTTCAGTTACTGGTCAAAATCCTCCACCACCTGATCAGAAATGCTGTGCAGTTATTCGCCAGGCCAATTTGCGTTGCCTCTGCAGTTACAAGTCTATCCTACCTTCATTTGGAATTAACACCAAAAATGCTTTGGCCTTGCCTGCTAAATGTGGTCTACAATTGCCTCCTAATTGTTGAGGTAATCCTATATCTTTATCCTGAATACTGAATTCACACTGAACATATTGATTGCTTTTAGGGGTGATCATGACGGGTTTAATTATGTTTATATCCAATTTGAATTTTCCACAAGATCATTAATTCATTATTCTAACCATACCATAATTCATTTAAGACCCAGTAATATATGGACAAAATATTATATTATTAATGTATAATTATTTAAAAAACTACACATTTTAAAATAGTATAGTAGTATAAGACTAAAATTAGGTTTGGAGAACTCGAAAAATATCTCAAACTTGTCTTCAAAATATATAGGGTCTAGTTTTTTAAACTTAGACTTGTAAAAAAATCCTTTTGGGCAGGGCCGGATTATTGGGACAGGAAGGATTATGAACACCCCAAATATTACTTTTGCTTATATTTGACAGGATAATGTTTCATTTTTGCAGTGCTGTGAAGCAATTAACGAGGGTCAAGTTCATTACAAGCACCTTAATTAGTAGTCTTCAATTGCTTTCAGGTGTTTCACTAACACTGAAGATAAATTTTAAGACAGGATTTGATGCCCCTCGAATAACGGTGCAGTTTGTTTTAATCAGTGTGTTGTGTCCAAAAGTTTGTGAGCAGATGTGTAGAGTATTAGTGTTTGATGTACAAGAATACAAGATATCTGTACATTTTTCAATCCATGTCTGCACTTAAGTTTAATAAAGTTTTTGGTTTTGGGGCTCTGAACTCTCTGGAAAATCAATAAATGAAACAGCCAGTATATACGTACACGAGACAGAATACATAAACTTGCAATAAACTCTTCAATGAGACACCATAGTAATATTAATAATTAATAAATATAAACACGAGACAGATAGTAATCGTCTTCATCACAACATTTCTCAATTAGTAATGATCACCTTCACAACATTTATCCTTTAGTAAAGAAAGAAAAAGAAACATTTCAAGTAAAAAAAATATAAATGAAATTATAAAAAAGAAATAAAAGATAGATCACTATAAACCATCATATATTCTTGTATTCAAATCGAATAGAAATAAAAGAAAATAGTAACACTATCTTAGCATGAAGGGTGCTAATAATATAGACGTCTTTTATAATTGATTTTTTTTAGGAAAATGAAAAACACAAAGTTTCTTTGTTTTTTGTTTTGTTTAAATACTAGCAAATACGCTGGTGTATGTTTGTTTTGTTATGATTACTTTAACTATTATAACAAGTAGATGCATCTCGTGAACTTCTACCGAATGCACTCACAACTCACAAGACACGCCTAACATTAAGTCAACGTAAAAAAATGGACATAATTATTTCAGCAATATTCTCAACCTCATTACAAATTAACTTTTTGAGACAACATTGTAGACGACCAAACAATACTCAGAACCTGGTCAAGGAGAGTATGGTACAGTAGCAAAATTTTAGTGCAGTGGTTGGTAGCAACACTGCTAATTAATTGTCTTGTTGGTTGGTGCACAAGCTGTTGGAGAAGTCAAAATCTTCTAGTACTTATGGACAAACTTATCTTAAAAGGCCATAATTACTTTTGCAGTTTTGCTTATATTGACAAGATAATGTTTCATTTTTTGCAGTGTAGGAAGGAATTAATGAAGGTCATGTTCATTAGTCATTACAGGCACCTTATTCTTCAATTTCTTTAGGTGTTTCAGTAACACTAAAGATGCTGTTAAGTTTTAAGGCAGCATTTGATGCCCCTCGAATAAAGATGCATTTTATTTAGGTTATGTTGGATAAAATTAGCTGAAAAATTAACTTATTAAATTATAAACACTTGATAAAATTAGTTATTGAAGTAGTTGAAAAGTGTAAAATGAACAATAAAATCATGATTTATTTAAAAAACACAAATAGGAAATTCGATAAATATATTAAGGATAAATAAGAAAAAAATAAAAAGTTAAAAACAAAAATCTAACGTTTTAAAAAATATTACTTCAAATAATATTTCAAAAAACATTAGAATCTAACGAGAAATTATTAAAAAATTATTTATTGAACAATGAAATGAAAATTTCAACTAATAAAAAATTAAAAATTAACTAAAATATCTTATCAAACATACTCTTTGTTATGTATGCCCAAAATTTTGCAAGCACGCTTGGTTTATTACTAACAGTGTCTGATGTTGTAGATGTTGCAAAAGTGTTTGGTGTACAAGAATACAAGTCATCATTACTTTTTTTTCTCCATGTCTGCACTTGTAATATGTTTAAAATGTTTGTTTCTTGGGCTCTGAATTCTGGAAAATCAATAATTGAGACAGCCAGTTTATACACGAGACAGAATACATTATCTTACAAGAAACTCCTCAATGGGACACCATACAAATAATTGATAAATATAGACAGTAAAGATCTGCTTCACAACAATTCTCCATCAGTATGAGTAGAAGCAAATGTGTTTTTCTAAGACATCTCTTCAACGTAACTGATCATCTAGCTTCTTTAAACCAAGCCAAAAAGCTATAAGGGATGAAAGCATTTCCTAAGTAAATACGTTCTCAACAATATAATAATTAATGGCAGATTTAGTTTTGAAGTGCCATACAAGAATACAAGAGGATTCCATCAATGTGTGAAATATTAAAGACCAACGCAAAAGAATCAACATCAAGGCAACAATTAAGTCAGAAGTCAGACTCTGACTGGAAAAAGATGCGCTACTCAGCTTTCTAGCGGGCTTGACAAATAGGATCTTATTAAGCACATAATAGACTTGATTGTTGTACTTTGGTTCACTCAAAAGCCTTATTCATGACAGCATATATTTTCTCACAACAACGGAAGCTAGTATTGGTTTTCCTCACCCTTAGGCATTTCAAATTACTATGAGATCAACCTCTAATTTTCAGTCCAAGACCGTCCAATTTTTCATTTGATTTTCGATTCCTTGAGATATTTGATCCAGAAATCATCCTTTTGGACTTGCTAATGCTACCAACTTTCCCACAAGTCAGATGCATAATCTTCAAGGATCTTCTGAGAATTGGATGATAAATTCTCCTGCCATGCACTTCAAAGCGTCACAGCAATGTTTCCCAAAAGCTGAATCACACAGGTAAAATCTCCCAACTTGATTTGAATGCTCATATGATCATATCATATCTACTAATTAGTGCACGTGAGACAACAATACTAAGTTAGACAATATTGAGTTCAAATGTTTGAATTAATGAGGATAAAAATATGTAAATCCCTTGCCAGACATGGATCAGCAATCACATCGGTGTTGCTTACTTCATGGTTAAAGATTAACCTCGCAGCAGGAAAGAGACAATACGTGTTAATAAAAAATTAGATCCCCTCATGGAAAGTTGCAGCAAATATGTAGTTTTGAAGTTTCGTGACATCTTTACAAACCAGAGCAATCGTAAAAAGCAAATAGGTACGTGATTTTGAAAATATAACAGCAATACAAAAATTAGTTGCTGATAACGTAGTGCGATGAATATTTGCAAAGGATTGGGAACTATAAGTCAATAAACGCGTAAAGAAAGTCTCTACACAAACAGAATTGACTAATTCTACAGCACTGTCATGTGACTCTAGACTCTGAGGTCTATATGCTGCTGGTTTGACTTAGTGAACTTCCCAGAAGATGATACACAACCTCATACAGTTTCATAATATTTTGTTTATCAATATTAAATAGATCTTCATTGCGTATGTATTTAGAAGAAAGAAAGAACAATAAACCGAAAAATTCATATCCACTTTTGTTCGTCTACATCTGATCTGATATCCACTCGGGAAGGATGGCAAGCCCAAAACTCCTTGGGTTTTTCATTATGCATCTTCTTGTTCTTTTTGTATCAAATCCATGTGTAGTTTTGGGCCTTAATGCTAGCACTCTTTGCATTAAGGAAGAGAGAGTAGCCCTCCTTAAATTCAAAAAGGATCTCAAGGAAGCTGAAAATAGCCTTTCTTCATGGGTTGGAAAGGATTGTTGTAACTGGACAGGTATAGAATGTCACAATCAAAGTGGCCACATTCTAAAGCTTGATCTCCTGCAGGCAAACGCTTCATGGGTTAGAGATGTAAGTTGGCTCTCTACTCTGTCTTCGCTTCAGTACCTTCGTATGGATTTTGTTAAGGTTACCAGCACGGCCGATGAGTTGTTTCTAGTTGTGATTAGGATGCCATCTCTGTTAGAGTTATATTTGATGTCTTGCAATCTTGATACTCTCCCTCCATCTCTTCCATTCGAAAGTATTACATCACCACTTTCGGTGCTTGATCTATCTGGCAATCCTTTTAAGAGGTCCTCAATACCTTCATGGTTGTTCAATATGAGTAACCTCACACATATTAGTCTTTCTTTATCATCTCTAAGAGGTCCTCTTCCTCTGCTTCGGAGAGGGAATCTCTGCAAGCTTCAGAATCTGGACCTATCCTATAATGATCTAACTGGTGGTGTAACTCAAATGTTGGATACCTTGTCATTCTGTAGCAACCAAAGTCTGGAGTATTTAGATTTGAGTTCAAATCACCTAACTGGGAAATTACCGGCATCAATAGGAAACTTATCAAAACTAAGTTTTCTGTACTTGCAAGGTAACATGATGAATGGGGAAATTCCAAAAAGTATTGGTCAACTAACCCAGTTGAATACTCTAAATCTATTCCAGAACAACTGGGTTGGCACAATGACAAATATTCATTTCCATAATCTCACAAACCTATTCAGTTTCTCTGTATCATCTAAAACGAACTCATTTGCCTTCAAAGCGACACAGGACTGGATTCCACCTTTTAAGCAATTGTATTATCTGAAAATTCATGGTTGTCAAGTTGGCCCTACATTTCCTAATTGGCTCAGAAACCAAACGGACTTGGAGTATGTAATCCTAGAAAATGCTGGAATATCTGGGGAGATACCCCGTTGGCTTTACAACATGTTCTCCCATATTTGGGAGCTAGATCTTTCTCACAACAAAATAAGCGGCTACCTTCCCAAAACATTGAACTTCTCGATCCCACTTTGGTGTACTGTCACTGCTCTTGATCTAAGGAACAACTTGCTGTCTGGAACAGTGACAGCTAATATTGGTGAAGAAATGTCAAATATGGAGTACTTGGACCTCTCAAATAACAATTTGAATGGGAGCATTCCACAATCCATAAATAGGATGCAACCGTTGTTATATCTTGATTTATCTAACAATTATTTGACAGGAGCTGTCCCCGTGTTTCCGATGAGTATACAACATTTAAGCATCATTGATCTATCCAATAACAGTTTGTCAGGTGGAATTCCAACTTCATTATGCTCTCTGCCTTCCATTTTTATCCTAGAATTGAGCAACAATAATCTCTCGGCAAATTTGTCTACAGTCTTTCAAAATTGTACTAGTCTGGGATCTCTGTCGTTAGGAAACAATAAGTTTTTTGGGTCTGTGCCCAAAAAGATCAACAAAAACTTTCCTATACTTGAAGAGTTACTGTTAAGAGGTAACACACTCACAGGAAGCATTCCTGAAGAGCTATGTGGACTACCTTCTCTCCATTTATTGGATTTGGGAGAAAACAACCTATCAGGATCTATACCAACATGTTTGGGTGATGTGCATGGTTTCAAAATGCCTCAAACTTACTTCATTAATTCAACAGAACCAGTAAGTCATTATATCTCTTTATCATACACAAGGCATATGGAGTTGATCCTGAAAGGAAGAACAGTTCAATACAAGGACCGAATGCCAGTGCATTCCACCATTGATCTTTCAAATAACGAGCTTTGTGGAAAGATACCAGACAAGTTAACAGAGCTAATTCATTTGGGTGTGCTGAATTTGTCGTGGAACAGACTAACGGGAAACATACCCAACAACATTGGATCATTAACAAATTTAGAAAGTCTCGACCTTTCAAACAACTGTCTTTCGGGTCCAATCCCTCCGAGCATGGGTACCATGACATTCTTGAGCTATTTGAACTTGTCATACAATAACTTCTTTGGACAAATTCCAGTTGCTAATCAGTTTGGAACCTTCAACGATCCATCAATTTATGTAGGTAACCCTCAACTTTGTGGAATTCCGTTGCCAACTAACTGCTCCTCATCGTCGCCTGGAAATGCAAACCAAGGAAGAAAACACGAAGATAACGAAGATGATGACAAGACTGAAAGGTTGTATTTATATGGAAGCATAGCTCTCGGGTACATTACGGGCTTTTGGTTAGTCTGTGGCAGCTTGATGTTGAAGAGGTCGTGGAGACATGCATATTTCAAGTTTGTGTTTGACATCATAGATAAAGTTTGTGTTTTGATCGCTGTTAATTTAGCGTATGCAAAACGCAGGTTTGGACTGGAAAGAGACTGAGACCACTGAAGATAAGGAAGACAGCAACAATAGCCTTATATACTTGTCCTATTCAAATGAATAAATGATGTAGACCACAGACATGCAGTTATCATATTTATTTCTTGTTTATGTTGTTTGATTTTGGAAGTTGATTGTGATTATACTTTTGTTGTATATGTTGCTTGAATCGTTCATGTTGTTCGAAGATAAATTGTTGGGAGTGGAACTGTTGTTGCTTTTTCTTTAGTAGTTTTATTTGATTGATATATTTATGTTAATATATAGGTTAATTTAAATAGAATTTTATATTCCCATAATTTAGTGATTTTTTTATTTTCGTTTCTAAAAAAATATTTTTAATTCTTGTAAAATGTGTTTACTTTATTTTTCAATTTTAAAATATTTTAAATAGTATTTTGAACAATAAAAAAGTGTTTTGAATGGTGAGAATATAAAGTGCTTTAAGAATGAAAAATAAAATAAACATATTTTAGAAGGACTAAAATAAAAAATACAAACACAAAAATGAAAAAAAAAACAATATATTACATGGACTTAAAATAACATTTAAAACTAATATATATATATATATATATATATATATATATATATATATATATATGCATGCGAAAGGAATAGGAAATTATTTCAAATTTACAGATTAGTTTGTTTTTTCGAAACAATTTACAGATTAGTTAGTAAGTAGTAACACTATGCATAAATGCACGGGTGTCATAAATAATGGAAGTTATATGAATTTTAAACATGTATACAGCAATTAGTAAATAAGATTTGAGATAAAATTGTTAGATAAATATTCTTTTAATTGTGGCACGAGATAGATTGTTTTAAAATTATTAAATTCATGTGCAATTAATATGATGCTATAGCAAAACACATATTACAACATAAAATTATAATAAGAGAATCCCAAGCTTGCCAATATACAGTTAATGAGTATGCAATAGCAGCATAAAATGGTAATTATGTACACATAAATATTTTGTAGTTGAATTAAAAAATGAAAAACAGCAGCGTTGCTTGTATTTGTTTAATTAGCAAGTAATCGATAACTGTAAGTTTGTTATGTTATGATTACTTTCACCATTATAATAAGTATATCCATCTCGTGAACTTCTATCGACTTCACTCACATGACACGCCTAATACCTCTAAGTCAACTTGAAATTATACAGTAGCTGAAAAATTGATAATTGTTATGTATATATAATTTATAATTTATATATTTAAATCACATAGTAATTATTTATTTTTCTTTTTTAACACTTTTTTTGAGTTAAAAAGTTAAAAATTTAATTTTTTCTGAATTTTTATCTAATGGATGTTAAAATAAGTTAATTTACAGTGTTTTAGTTATACTTTTTTTTTTATAAAGTGACACAGCAGGAGATCTGGAAGATGGTTGAAGAACTGAAGCAGAGAGCTCAGTTTTAATCATAGTTGTGAAAACCGGTCCGGTCATTGACCCGGTCGAGGTAGTGGGTCAGTACGTCAGTGGTCCAACCGATGGATCAGTAATTGGTCCGGTTTGACTCGATCTATATTAAAAAATTTAAAATTATATTATATATAAGTATATAACTAACATTATTTGATTAAAAAAATATACTCAAAAATTCAAAATAACAATTGAAGTATTAAAGTTAATAATACAAATAAAGTGTATTAATAATAAAAGAGAGTGTAAATAGCAACTACTTAAATTAAAACAAAAGTCTAATTCTTCATAAAAAAAAATGGTCAAAAGGAGTACAATAAACAAAAAGGAGGTGCACGAAGCAAAATGTTTATGGACCTGGTCCAACTTCAAAAAAACCTAATCCCCATGTCTGCTTTCATCTTCGTTTGCTCCTTTTCCTCTTTCATCTTTGTTTTCTTGCTGTTAATTGGTGCGCGACGCCTCATCCATTTAATATTTCAGTATTTTTTGTGCTCTTTTCGACGCTTCCTCTCTTCGGTGCTTCCTCTCTTCACTGCTTCCTCTCTTCGACGCTTCCTCTCTTCAGCTTCCTGTGCTCTTTCGCCTCATCCAATGCTTCCTCTCTTCCGCTTCCTCTCTTCCCCTTTCTCTCCCTCTCTTCCACTTCCTTGCAGTGCGGCAGTGGCACAACCTAGTCCGGGTTTTAAAAACCGTCCGAGTCACCGAGTTTCATCAAAACCGGCCGAATTTGACCGAGTCATCCCGGGTCACTTGCATGAACAGTCCGATAGAGCACTCGGTCCGGTACTACCACCATATCTCGGTTGGACCGATCGGACCGGCCGGTCCAAACCGGGTTTAATAACACCGGTGTCAACCGTACCCTCTCAGCACGAGAAGCCAACTTAGAAGCCAGTTGTCACATGCAGGCATGCTAAGTGCACACCTGGCAGCTTAGCATGTGATCACTTAAGCTAGTTGAACTTTGCATGTACGCTTAGTGTTCACATGCAAGCTTAGCACACAGTCAATGTCTAAAAATATGATTGTGCAAAGTTTTGAAGATAAAAAGAGGGGGAACACTGTGCAAAAGGGGTATTTAGATAGAACAGAGCTAGGGCACGAAATTTTCTTCCATTTTCTTCCATTTCTCTTGTTCCTTTTTGTATTTGTAAGTCCCTCATGACAATGAGAGACTAAACCATCCATTGTTGGGAACTCAACAACCAAACATTCTTGATGTAATGATTCTCACTATCCATTTAATGTTATTTCAATATTATTATTTCTTTTTTTAGTTTATTGTGTTGTTTATGCTTTGATCACACATGCACATGTATGTTATAGGGTTTACTCATTGAAAAATGTTTGCATCCTAAGAACTTGAAAATAGCATCTAGGTAATCCATATTTAGGGATAGAATGATATTATTTAGCCTTTATTATGCATCCTTATTCTTAAAGAAAATTATTTGATGTAGCTCTTAATGGATTAGGAGTGAAATTAGATAATTTATGTTATTTCACATTAGGGATCATGATTAGGATAGGTTAACGGATAAAGATAATACTTAGAATAATGTTAAATGGTGAAAAATCTCAAACATTACATCAAGAGTAGTTTCAATAGACTGATGATAATTATTATTTATACATAAATTATGCATTTAAATTACATAATAATTATCTTATTTTTCCTCTTTTAATGCTTCTTTGTGATTGAAACGTAGAAACTTAGTTTCTTCTTAGTTTTTATCCAATAAGTGCTAAGATTAGTGGATTTACAATGTATCCCCACTCGTCGCCGAGATCATTACTCTCTCTCTCTCTCTCTCCTTTCTTACCACACCATCTTTATTCTTTCTTTGGTTCACGGCAAGATCAAGGACGTTATGGCCCAAGAAAGAATCAACGGTTTTGATTCCGGTGGAAGAAAATGGGGAAACAGAAAGTGTTAGTTTCAGAGGAAAAATAAGTGTGGGACAATTCTACAACAAAGCAAAGTTCACAACTTAAACCCTCGAACTGAACATTTTTATGGGTCAGTCTCTCCTTCTTCATTCACGTACTCGCTTCTTATTTTCTCTCAGCTTTCAATTGGGATCTCAAATTATGTAGCTCCACGAAATTTATCCGTATTTTTTTGTGGTTTATTCCATATTCGCAATACCTGTATCTTCTAATAAAAAATTCTGTTATAATTTTTTTGTAGCAACAAGGTTGATAGAGCACGATGGTTCAGTACAATTTTAAGAAGATTACTATGGTGCCAAATGGGAAGGATGTCATCGACATCATCCTCTCGCACCCAGCGTCAAACACCAACCGTTGTGCACAAAGGATGTGCGATTTTACGATTTTTTTATATAGTTATTAGTTAGGGTAAAAACTGTAAATATTATAAGAACGCCATGCCTCAGTCTCGCTCCTCAGGTATGGTATCTATTTCATTCAATGGTGCACCCCCCCCCCCCCCCCCCCCCCCCCCCCCCCCCCCCCCCCCCCCTCCTGTTTGATGCAAATCCCCATCCCCTCATATTTGTTTTCCCAGTAATTTAGATGTGTTGTTTGTTCTCTGGTTTGTTCGCTTGATTATATATTATTGGATGTGGCACTTTTGCCACCTTTTCTCTCATGGACTCTCTGTTTTCATCAATTGGCAAGAATTCCCTTGTATAGGTTCACTTTTGATATTTGTGAACATTTTACAAAGTTATTGTGGAATAGGATTTGAACACGTGCTCTTCCATTTATACTACTTTAGGGCTTTTGTGGATAGGAATTATACGGAACTAAAGACATTTGACCCAAAATTGCCAATATTAATCCGTGAGTGCAGTGGAGTTGAACCCCACTTATGGGCAAGATATGGTACAACCATCTTAAATTTAATTCTTTATCTTTTTCATTTGAATTTGTTACCTTGAGTCTTGCATTCACATTCTGAGGTTACTATTCAATAATAGTTTCAAAGAGGCCTATGCAATCAGAGGTGGAGTTAAAGCCGATCCAACAAGGTTGGATGGTATGACCATTCTCTTCTCTTTTCTTTTACTTGTTTGTTTAGTATAATCTGCATAATGAACATCTTAGCATACAAGAAAATTAATATGAATATCCTAATTGATTTGTGTTGAAAAATAAATACAGTACTTAATTAAATTTATAATATACGGTCGGGTTATTTTTAAATCGCATTCATCTTAATTAACACATGTCTTAATTCAGATGATAAGATCTACATATGCTTAACTTTCTTATTTACATAATTAGTTTTTGTTTTTTGAGTCATATGTTTTGAAAACTATAAATAAAGAAATGTGAAAGGAACAATTGTTGTCGGTGAATGCTAGTATTTTTGGACCCATAATGTTATGCAAAGAAACATATTAACGAGTATTTACCTACCCAAAAAAAATGATGAAACTACCAAAAAATATTAAAGAATATTTGAAAGATACTAAAATTTAAAAATAAATAAAATTTATTAAAAACTATGATAAAGTTACATTAAAAATGACTATATATAGTTGATACCTTTTTAGTTTAATTTTAACACATTGTTAATGTAATTTTTTTTTACTGTCAACCAGTTAAAAATGATTTTAAAATAATTATTATAAATAGTAATAATTTTTTAATTATATGACAATTCATAATTAGATTGTTGGTATATTATATTTAATAATTTTTATTACAAAAAATCACTTTTAATATTATAATGAATGTTTTGAGACTATTTAATTAGTCCTTTCCTGTATTAAATAGGAGCTATGAAACGAGTCATTGGTCGAATCTAACAAATATTTATGAAGATAGATTATTTTATTAGAAAACAATTGATTTTTTCCTTTTTTATTCTTGCATATGAAAAATAAAGTTAGGAAGGAAATTTTCCAAAGGGCTAGAGAACTCAATGTGCCAGTGGGCTTCATGTGTACGAAGGTGTTTTAACTTCATTTCCTTTTATTGTGCATATAGAACTATATTGTAAAGTTTCTTCTGCTCCCATTAAGACAATTTTAGTTTGCTATGACATTCCCAATTGTCATTTCATTCTTTACTTCACCGTGTGCTCGTAACATATGTAGCAACTCAACTCTCTTAAAATTAACTTCTTTGATAAGACTGTTTCTTTTTTCTCTGTTTACTAAACTTTCTCAATTGAGATACATATTTGTTTCTTAGCTTCAGAGTTATATTGTCTAATGCATGAATATTTGTTTTTATACCAATACCAGACCCAATAATTACTATATCACATTTGATGTTTAGGATAATTGCCACTGCAAATAGAACATGAGAAAAACCATTATAGTACAAAACAATAAATCATGACTCATATCTTGCTTCAGTTTTGATTCTATCATTTATTCATAATTACCTGAAAGTTACACTAAGAAGTAAACAAAATCCCCATAAACAGTTCATGTAAAAATGACAAGAAAATCATTTAGCTTTCAATGTGTATTTATATTAATTGTTAATGAAAGTGTCTTAAAATTTTTGTTTAAGTTTTTAATGTGTTTTTTAATATTACCCGGAGGGAAATAAAGAAACATATTTTTATTTTAGAAAAAGGACATTCTACATCGGTTATGTAATAAGCGATGTAGAAAATGACTATACAGCATCTGTTTCGAGCAAAGATCAATATGGAAAAGGTTATTTCAAAACCGATGTAGATGTGCCACTTCTACATTGATTTTTCCAGAACCGATGTTAATTTACGACAACAATATCGATTTTTATAAAAACTGATGTTGTTATACATAAATCAACATTGGTTTTTATAAAAATCGATGTTGATTTTACATTTTTTCCGTTAATTTCTTATTAGACGACATCGATTTCTAAAAAAACCGATGTTGTGTAGTTATTTTAACATCGATTTGCAAAAATCGATGTTAACATTGATACTTTCAATGTCGGTGATTTCAACATCGGTTAAAAACCGATGTTGAATGTCCAAAAAAACCAATATGAAAAGCAATTTTTCTAGTAGTGAATATCGAAAAAGCCCAATTAAGCGAAGTTTTGATTATAAGAATGGGGAAGAAGTCAGAGAGAAACCTAAAGCATGAAGGAGAGAAGAATCCACCCCACAGAAGTTGACTTATGCCCTTGTTTTCCCAATTTTTTCCCATTCTCTTTCATTATCTATTGTTTTACTTTGTTTTTGTAAGTTTCTCATGACAATGAGATGTTAAACCACTCATGTTTGGGGTTCAACAACCAAACACTCTTGATGTAACAATTCTCACTATCTATTTAATGTTATTTTCATGTTATTGTTTCTTTTCTGAATCTTTTGTCATGTTTGTGGTCTGATTATCTATGTGCATATACTGTTATGAAGGTTTACGCATTGGAAAATGTCTATACTCTAAGAACTGAGAAAGAACATCTAAACATTTTATATCTAAGAATTGAATGACATTGTTTAACCTTAAATATGCATCTTTATTCTTAATGCAAATTATTTGATGTAGCTTTTGAGGGATCAAGAGTAAAATTATGTAATTTAAGCTCTTTCATATTCAGGATCATGGTTAGAGTAAATTAGAGAATGAAGGTAATATGTAAAATAATGTTAAATAGTGAAAAATCTTTAACATTGCATCAAGAGTGGTTTTGGTAGGTTGAACACCCAACAAACCATATAATCTGCATCAATCGTTCATTCACCTCTCCAAGTGATTGTGTTTTCTTTCTCTTGCTCTTAAGCTATTTCATAACTTATTTTATTTTGAATTTATATTTAGATACATTATCACCTTAAAACCCCAAATTATTCTATTAATTGCTTACAATTAGACGTATACAAATTTTGAGTATAATCAAGGTCCCTATGGACTCAACACTTGGGCTTACCGTTTATTACCACTTGGACAAATTAGTATTCTTGCCAAAGTGTTAACAAGTTTTTGGCGTCGTTGTCGGGGACTTTGTTCCTTGTACTCGGTAGTTTGTATACCCTCATTTTAAGCATCTAATTTTTATTTTTTATTTGTTTTATTTTTTTATTCTTTATCTTAATTCTCTTTTTACATTTAATTCTTGAACTAGTGCTCTTATATTTGTATGCGAGGTAAAACTTTGATGGACGATCTTGTTCCATTGAATCCAAAGGTTGAAGCTACATGTGGGAGAAACAACACTACAAGGACGAGAGAAGAGCAAAAATAGAGGCAAACTAGTCAAGGAGAGAGAGGAGCCTCATCCTCTACATTGCTTTCATCTCAACCTCTTACATTGGAGGAACCAACAATATTCATTCGTTGCCCTATCTTTGAGGAACCTCTAATGGTAGACGACAGACCACCAAGAGTGACACTTGAGGATTATGCAAGCTCCACAATGCCACAATACTTCATAAGTAATGTACGGCCGAAGGTGCAAGCAGCCAACATCTCATATCCTCACTCACTCATTCAGTTGATCTTGGTTGTGTTACATATTTCGATGTAGGTAAGTAGATGAGCATATGGTTACAATCGTTCAAAGGTAATAGTCTTAGAACATGGGAGGAGGTAGTGAAGAAATTCTTAAAAAAGTATTTTCCAGAATGCAAGACAGCTGAAAGGAAAGCATGAATCTCATTTTTTCATCAGTTTCTTGATGAATCACTTAGTGAAGCTTTAGATCGCTTTCGTGGATCGCTTTAGATCCTTAACAAGCTTTAGAACCCAATATAATATGGGATACTATTTAGCAAATGACATTTATCTAGACTTTTCTACATTTGTGAAGACCATCTCAATGCCACAAGGAGAAAAGCGAAAATTATTTGCACAACGACAAGAATCGGCAAGAAAGGATGTAAAACAGGTGTTCAAAGTGCTCCAATCTCAATTTTCAATTATACGTGGTCCGATACGTTTTTGGGATGTTGCTAAAATGAAGAATATCATCTATGCATACATCATATTGCATAACATGATTGTTGAGGACGAACGTGAAGGTAATACTACGTCAACATTCCAAGTATCTTTAGGTGTTTGATAATTGCTATGCATACGTAAAGTTACATATGAATTACATGACAGTTATCTCATCTTTTCCTCTTTTAATGCTTCTTTTTGTGATTAAAACATAGGAAGTAGCTTCTTCTGAGCTTTTATCTAGTAGATGCTAAAATTAGTTGATTTGTAAGGTGTTGGTTACATTTTTCTGAAATTCACTGCAAGGGCATGGAAGGAGACTTAAGGGTCTGAAGTTGCTCGCTCAACGCACAAAGACCCGCTCAGTGCGACCAGCTCGCTTAGCGCATGGTCACTTATCCAGCTGGACACTGAAGGCACGCTCAGCGTGACATTTCGCGCTAAGTGCGTGACCACGACACTAGGCTGCGTTTTAAGGAGAAATAGGGTACCAGAAGAGAGATAGAGAAAAAAAGGCTAGAGAATAGAGCTAGGGCACGAGAGAATGGAGAAATCCCACTCAGTTGGGGTCCCCTTCCTCCAATTTCTTCCATTTCCTTCCATACATCTTACTTCCTCTTTGAATTTGTAAGCCTCTCATGACAATGGGAGGCTTAACCATCCATTGTCGGGAGCTCAGTAACCAAACACTTTTGATGTAATAATTCTAACTATCTATTTAATGTTATCTTCGTATTATTGTTGTTTTTCTGAGTCTATTGTCATGTTAGTGGTTTGATCACCCATTTTCATGCTTTGTTATAGGGTTTTAATATATTGGAAAATGGTTATTTCCTAAAAACTGAAAAGAACATCTAAGTGAGTCGTATCTAAGGATAGAATGGTTTTGTTTAGCCTAAAGTATTTGTCTTCAATCTTAATGCAAATCGTTTAATGTAGCTTTTAAGGGATCAGGAGTGAAATTAGGTGGTTTAGGCTCTTTCACTTGAAGAATCATGGCTATAGTAGACTAGTAGATGAAGGTAATTTGAAAATAATGTTAAATAGAGAAAAATCTCTAACATTACATCAAGAGTGATTTCGGTAGGCTAGGCCCAACATATTCCGTATTCTGCATCAACCGTCAACTCAACCTCCAAGTGTTTGTGTTTTATCTCTTTAATGTGTTCTGCTTAATTATTTTTATTTATGTTGAATTTTATGTTTATGCATTAGTATTAGACAACTATTAAATTTAAGTCATTGTTCGCTTAAAATTAGAAATATATTAACTCTTAGTACAAGCAAAGTCCTTGTGGAATCGACACACGGACTTACCGTTTCTTTATTACTTGGACAAATTGGTACGCTTGCCAAAGTGTTAACAGTGTTCACCCTAGTATCAGATCAACATACCTCCAAAGGAGAGCAGAGCTTCATGACAAACAACAATACTGCCAACTTCAAGAAGATTCAGTTGAGCATATTTGTGAACATTCGAAAATAACAATAATTAATTTATGTAATATTTTTTATTTTCCATCGTTATGTTTTTTTATTTCAATGCCATTATGTTTAATTATCTATTATTATGTCAAAATGTATTTTTTATTGTTATGTATTTCCTTTCAATTTTATGCAATTTTTATTATTTTTAATTGATATTTAATATTTTCTTCAATTATTCATATTTATTATTTGAATGCATAAAAACTGAAAAAATGAATTAATTATTTTATTGGAAAAATAATTAAGTTTTAATAAAAAAATATAAATGTGTAGATTTTTTAAAGTTCCTTGCAATTTCTTGCTATCTCTTGCATTGGAATAAAATTTTATATAAGTTTCTTATCAGTGACATGACACTATACGGACCACAAAAAATGATTAAAAAACTCATAAAAAATTATGATTAGAAATGCTCTAAGTACATTTATTTTAATTACAAGATATTTGAATCTAAAACTTTGCTTAAACAATATACTTGGACAAACATTTATTTTAATAACACATTTTGAGTCCTCTTTTTCATTACAACTCATTTTCAGTCTAATATATGTATATTCTAAAGAGATTAACAAAAATCATAAAATATAATATAGTAAATTACACTTTATTCCATTAAGATTTCACACTTTCTTCATTTACCTTTTACAAAAAAAAAAAAAATCACTAAACTCTCTTTTGTATTTCTAAACTTTCGTGACCTTTATTTTTTTCTTAATTTAACTATGCTATAAAAATAAACTTATTAATCACAGTTTGAACTGTGAATATATCATTTTTTTTCTTTAACTTAAACTTTAAGAGATATTTGATGATTTTTTTAATGTTAGAGATATTTAATGATAAAAGTATAATAAAATAAATTTAATTGTATTAAACTAAAAAAAATGTAAAGTGTCATTGACCCTATGTGAACTATATGTATAACTTTTTAAAAAATTACAATAACCATTTTGCAAAATCATGAAATTCTCGGTAGGAAGGATGGAGTATTGGCGAATTGGATAGGATATTTTTTTTAAGAAAAAAATCATTTGAATTAATTAATTCAGTTTTCTTAAATCATCAATTTGGTTTAAAATTTAAATACAATCCAATATAATCATCGATGAAATTAGCAACTTCGAAAAAGAGAGGAATCAATCAATAATGGATAAACTAATTAAGGCAGAAAATGATTCCAGTTGATTTGGGTCATGTAAATTAAATAATGAAGTAGGGGCAATTTCTTCCTGCGCCTCATTATTTGCTACCTACACCTCCTTGTTTTCAAATACATGGGATCCAGGGATTGTCCTCCATGGAACCTCCGGCTGAAAGCCTCAGCCACCACAATTTCTCCCTTTCCAACCATCTGAAAGACTTCGCCACAATAGTTGCCCTTCCTGGGTTACCGTTCGTTGCTCTACGTTGAACTGTTGAAGTAACTAATCAAGGTAAGTTCCAAGTGTAGAATATATGTTGTTTTTTAGATTACTAATTTTGGAATTGTGTATGCATAATTCTGGAACGACGAATCTGGAAGTGTTCAATTTTTTTTTTCCAAATTCTCCAATTCTAAATTATAATTATTAAGAGTGTTCACGAATATGGGTAATCCATGAATCTAAATAAATCCAATTAGTTTGGTTTGAATTTTTTTAGAGTTTGGGTCAAATTCGTCCTAAGTTGTTCATATTCAATTGGTGTACTGGTCAAGTAACGATTCTATTTTTTTAACCTAGCACGATCCAATCCATACCATATAATTAAATTTGTTATTATATATAAATTTAATTATTAAAAATAAATAAGATTAATTTTTAGCTAATATTTTTTAAAATTATTAAATAAAATCACCCATATTTTTTGTTTTTTAAGTAGTTGCTTTTATTTCTCTTGATTCTTTTTATGTTTCCTCATGTTAGTATAGTATTTTATTTGTATCTAAAATAAATAAAAATATTGTATCAACATTGAAACTATTAATTCTATTAGTCAAATATTATTATAATTTTGTCTCTTTTAAGTGCATTTTTTCATTATATATCTACAAAGCTTTAGAAAAGATAAATTGTTTTCTAAAAAAATAATTTTTATAGAATAAAAAATAGTTTTTAAATATTCAGAACCGATAAAAAATAGTTTTTAAATATCGAGTATGTTAATAAAATTGTATAAATCTGACCCAATTCAACCAATAAATTTTTTATCGGGAGTTAGATAACGGTTTAGCCAAATTTGACCCAAGAACCCCCTACGATATCACCACTCTAAACGTGTAATTTCAGTTCTTAATGAAAATTTTGTTATTTGATTATGAAAATGAGAGTAAATTTTTTGCATTAATACACTCATTAAATAACGCCCAAATACGTAAATAAAGAAATACACATACATATATGAATTGAACCATTATACATCATTCACATATCAGAACATAATTCAGTTTTTACATGTATCTAAGCCTGGAATTTTCATGCCCAACCAAAGAGAATCAAGGAACTAACTAAGAAAAAGTTGATAACAAAACACAACTCTTCTCCAAAATGAATTCCAACGTTATCACGTCGGCTTGGCGGCTCCAACAAAAAGGATATTCCTCCAATGTCACCTACTGTTGCTCATCTGCTCCGACAAATAAAGGTTTGCGATCATCACAGGTACCAATCACACGGTACAAAAATTGCAATAGTGAGTTTAAGATTAACAAACACCATATGACAATGATTAACAAGAAAACAATATGAGTAATAACCACAATTCAAATCAATTATGCTCAAAATGATGCATGCACCTGAATCAACTCTCAAATGCAATGTGGTACCATTCATCAAGAAATAGACTAAGTGTGCCCACATGACACTCTCACTTAGAAAAATGATTCAGTAGTTCATTGAGGTCACCATGTCGTGCAATGGCCACTCCCCCCCCCCCATGGTGATCAACCTGAGTCACAAGGGAGTTCCAAACCGAGTGACATGCCCCCTAGTACCTGTATTTTTTATCCTTGAAAAAACCACAGGTACGTACTGCCTTCATTCTATTTTCATGCAATTATGAAGTATGAAACATGGACCCACCAATGCACTAACCGTTGATAGTTAAAAATTCTAAACAATCATTTTCCCTATCCAGGGATGCTTAAAATTCTTAAACTCATCATCTTTCCTCCCAGGGATATCCAACAAGTCACTGCACCCCCATTTACATATACAACATACATCCATCACAATGACATTGTCAACATCAATATTATCTCTCATCAATGCCATCATCAACATCAACATTATCTCATCGCAATATCATCAACAACATCCATATCATTTCATTTCAATATCATCATCATAAACGTCAATATCATCTCATATTAATATAATCATTAACATCAGTATCATCTCAATCTCAATATCATCAACAATATAATTTCATACATTCACAATCCATATTATCACGAGACTGGTATTTTAGAAAAATTCTAAATTAAAAAGGAGGACTACAATATAGAAAACAAACTATTATGCCCATTTAAAAAATTTAATAAATAATTAAATAGGAGAACATATTATAAAATTTTGGGCAGAATCTCCTCTATAATTAAGACTTTTCCCAAAAATTCAATCATTACAACAACAACATTATTCACAGTTTTATCCATCAATAACAAATTCATCGCATCCCATTAGTTAAAAACACAGTGTTTCTTGAAACCAGCACACAACAAGGACAAACATGCATCTCCACAATTGGATTCTCTGACCCCAACTATAGTATCAAAAGCTATAAATAAACAATAAACTCTCCTCACTATCTATATCCTTCTATTAGCTTCTTGTAGCGTCGTTTTGAGATTTCTCAAGTTCACGTACTCTGTCCCAAACGCATTGCTCTATATACCAAATTGAAGATAATTTAGTATAGATTTCAAATACAAGGTTAATAGTAACATTGAGGTCAAATACCCACTCAAATTTAAAAAGGCTAAAATGGTGTTTTGAAATTCCGCATCAAAAGGACATCATTTTGAAATTCCGATCACACCAATGTGACGGAGCTCAACGAAAGTCACAAAAATGACATCAAGATTTCTCATCACATATGATTCGGTTCTTCCTATAATCTGTGCTCATCTACAAGTCATTAAATTCACATATTTTAGTATGTTAAACTAGAATTTCTAAGCTTTCTAACAAGGTATCACATGTTTCAATTGGAGTTCTAAAACTCTAGATATAATATTTTAAAAACAAAACTCCAAATTTGCCAACAGGCTCAAAATGGGACCCTAACATCTCTTATAGTCTTCACGACTGCAAGCAGTAAACTATCTAGATTTGGCTAAATTTTTTATATGATAGAGTTCACATTTATATCTTTAATTTTATAAATCATAAGCCTAATTTGAGTAAGAAATGAGAGAGATATAAAAAAAATTAAAAACAGGTGGCAGTAGTTGTTTGGGTGTGGACAGTTTCGAACAGCTTGTGTTCAATTAAATTTTGGGCACGATTCACTACTCAGTTTGGACCCATATATTAGGACAACATAAAGGACATCCTAAGCTTTAAAATGAATAGTCAAACATCTAGTTTGGTTAAGGACAGAGAGAGATATAGAAGTTTAAAAAAAATAGTCCAAAATTCAACTCAAAGCCATTTGAGTTTCAACACCAATACTCACCAAAATATTCGGCTGGAATGCTTGAAGAGTAAAGTTGTTATCTTCTAATAGAAGATTTTGAATGAAGAAATAATAGGTAAATTTGGTGAAGGGGATGCGGTTTGAGTAAGAAGAAGAGAAGAGAAAATGAAAGCAAAAGTGAAGAGAGAAAAAGAAAAAAGTGACCGTGAGTTTTGAAGGAGAGAGTAAGGTGCATAAATTTTTAAATCAAGGAAGTATTTATGGAAGAAAAAAATTAGTTAAGGTGGAACCTAGTTAGGCCTTAGTTTAGTTCTAATTTAACTAAGTCATCATGCCATGAAGATAATGATTAAATTTTTATCTTCATGTATTAAATGCATACTTATCTAATAAAAAAGCAAATATTTCTTCATTTAATACTTAAGGTGCACGTGGAAAGCTCCCTAAAAGGCTTGGTTTTGTTTGTTTTCTTCACATAATGCATTGGCTTCACATTTTGACTATTGTACACCACTTCTTAGGCATACACGCACACACACACAAGGCTACACTTCAATTCCTATTATTTTTGCTTCAAAAAAAATCATGTACACAAGAAGCATGCTAACTAGGTGATCATTTCCTTAAGATATTTGTAAGATTCTTCAAATCTTCAAGGATAAGCTTGTCTCCTTGTCTTCTTCTAATTTTGTTTGTAATCATTTAGTGCAAAGCTATCCAAAAAAACATATTCCTTCCTTGCTTTATATGCACCCCATTCGACCAGCACCTTATTTTGTTCTTACATGGTGATTTTTATCTCTAACTAACATATTTAAACTTTTGGGATGTTACAATCATATCCAAGATTAAATGGCAAGAAAAAAACAAGCATAGAGATGTGTGTTAGGTGGTGCACAAAAAGGAAGAAAGAAAGAAATAAGCTAAGGGATGTGCACACAAAGAACAAAAGACGTCGAGAAGGAGGTGCTTGGGAGTACGTAGTCTATGCACAAAGGGATGTATGTTAGGGTTGAGATTGGCATGCTTAGTGAGAAAAAGAGATAACAAATGGTCATGGTCGTGTAACTCGCAAGGCAGTTAAGGCAAGTGTCTTAGGTTTCTAATCTTTTTTTTTTTTTTTGTGTTTGTGTGTATGAATAGGCCTTGGTTATGTTTATTCTTTAATAATTTTATGTGAACATATAAAGACTTGGGTTTCAAACTTTTGCTATTTCAATTCAAACATCAATATGCAACATGTTTATTATAATATCACTCATTTATTAATATATAACTAAAAAAATTGTACAATTTGTATTGACCTATTGGTTATTATCAGGATAAATAGTAATTTTTGTCCCTAAATGTGTAAAATGCTGACAAATTCGTCCCTGAAAGATGAAAATTCAAATTTTTATTCCTGAAAGTGAAAAAAGTGTGACAAATTTATCCATCTGTTAACTTTCGTTCGTTACCGTTATATTTATGGACGAATCTATCAGCGCACTACACATTAAGGAATGAATTTGTCAGCTATCTACCCAAAATATAATTTAATCTTCATATTCTTTCTTTTTTAATCATTGCAAGCATAACATTACAATAAACACTTAAAAATTAGGAAAACAAACATAAGTTAAAACAAACATAATAATAAGAATAATATTGATTAATAAACATAATTTGTTTGTTAATTTGAAATTTCTATTATAACAACATTAGGTAATGACAAAATCAAGTTAGGTCTCATTTTTTTTGTAAGAATTAACTTAATGGCTATGCATTTTTGTTTGGATCTCATATTTTGGGTAAGATACTGTCACATTAGAAATTTCAATGTAAAAATATGAGATAATATCTTACCCAGAATATGAGGTTCAAACAAATTAAAATACACAATCATTGAATTAATCTTTACAAAAAAATGAAACTCAATTTTATTTTACTGTTATCTAATGTTGTTACAATATAAATTTTAGAGTAACATACAAATTATGTTTATTAATCAATATTATACTTATTATTATGTTTGTTTTAACTTATGCTTGCTTTCTTAATTTTTAAGTGTTCATTATAATTTTATGTTTGCAATAATTAGAAAAGGGAGAATATAAAGATTAAATTATATTTTGGATAGAAAGCTGAAAAATCTGTCCTTGAATGTGTAGAGCGCAGACAAATTTGTTTATGAATATTACCAGATGAAAGTTATCAGAGGAATATATTTATTACACTTTTTTCACTTTTAGGGACACAAATTTAAATTTCCATCTTTTGGGGATAGATTTGTCAGCGTTTTACACATTTAATAATGAAAATGACTATTTACCCTTATTATCAGTGTTGTGAAAACCGGACCGAACCGGCCGGTCGGACCAGTCCCACCGGTACCCGGTGGCATGACCGGGCCGGTTTGGTTATTCGATCGGATGTGCATCTGGCCCGGGATGACCCGGCCGGTTTTGCTGCGACCCAGTGATCCGACCGGTTTTTGAAACTCGACCTGGGTCACTTTCACTTCACGCTCTCAGCCTCCCACGCGTCGGCCATCACCGGCACCACCGTCACCAAACAGAAACCATAACTAGAAATGCATAAACCCAGATCAAAAACGAAAGTATCTCAGATCGAATAACCAGAGCGTGAGGGGTGCCATGGTTGCAGAAACCCATATCGAAAATCAAAGTATCGCAGATCGAAAATCTGGTTTGGGCATGCCATCTCCGTCGTTGGCATCATCGCAGCTTGGGGCCATGGTTGCAAGAAGGAATGGAACGATGAAGAGGCGCAACATGAAGCAATGGAAGAATGAAGAAAGGCAAAACAGAAACCAGCGGCAGCAGCAAGAATAAAGGCCAAGAAGAGAAGGAGAAAAAAAAAAAATATATATATATATATATATATATATATACACTAGGATTTCTTTGGGCTTAATTGCTTTCTGTACCCATTTTTTTACTTTTACAGTTCTCATATAACTTTTCGAAATGGACTTTTGTGTTTTTATTTAGATAGTTGCTATTTACAGTCTTTTTTATTTTTAATATATTTTACTTGTGTTATCAACTTTAACATTTCAACTATTATTTTGAATTTTTCAATATAGAATTATGGATGAATTTTTATTAATCAAATAATGTTAGTATATACATATATATAATATAATTGTAAATTTTTTAATATAGACCGGATCAAACCGGGCTAATTACTGACCCACGGGTTGGATCATTGACTCAGTGACCCACTACCTCGACCGGGTCAATGACCGGACCGGTTTTCACAACTATGCTTATTATTATTTTTTATGGAAAGGCCTATTGATTATTTGGCAGCATTAAATACTACAGTAATTAAAACTAATAATTGAAAATACGTTACAAAGAATCCCAAAATACGTTACAAACCATGTTCATTTAACGTAGAACAAAAGTGATCATTTAAATTTTATTTTACTCTCTTTAGTCTTTAGACAAAGAATCCCAACTATGTGGCTCATTCTTCTAGGACTTGCAACTATATCCTCCTCGATCTACGATAAAACCGAGATTTCACTAGCAAACTTATATATTTCTCTATTTTTTTTTGTGTTTAAAGTTATCACACACTACGAAGAAGAAAAAAATAATTAATCTTCTTATATTTATATTATTAAATCTAATTATAACTTTTTAATATACCCCTCATATATCTCTCTCATTTATATTTTGATATTCATATATTATTATTTCTTTCTCTTCCTTTTATAGAGATATAATTAATAAAATACTAAGTAATACAGTATTATTTTAAAATTTCAAAATAAAACAAACTTTATTGTGACAGACAGAAAAAAAACAACCGACACACAACACGATATGTTAAATATTAATCGTTACAGATAAGAATCTTCTCTTTCGTAATTATTTTTTTAACTGGAATGGACTAATATTGTGACCCCCTCACAAAAGACGATGAGAAATGAACAAAATAGTAGCCAGCGAGAGAACCTAAAAATACAGCTAAAACATTTTGTGTAACTTTCAGGTTTCATCACCACATCAAATTTCATTGGTTCCTCTTTACATTAAAAGCAGGTCAACCCTTAGAACCTCTCACTCACTCTCTCTTTAATTTCTCTCATTGTGAGTAATTAAGATGTATATGTCTCCAGGGCAAGACACGCCATCCATGTCTAATGACACAAACAACATGAAGATGATGATTATGCACAACAGTCTCTACTGGGGCAAAGATGCCATAATTCTTTTCCCTAGGTGGCCTGAGAACAGTGTTGGCATGTACATCTTAGCCCTAATTTTTGTGTTCTTCCTAGCTATGGCTATTGAAGTGTTATCTAACCAGCCACTCCTCAAACCTGGGACTAGTCCCCTTGTGGGAGGGCTTATTCAAACTACTGTGCACTTCTTTCGTATCAGCTTCGTTTACATGGTTATGCTTGCTGTCATGTCCTTCAACGCCGGAATCTTCATAGCTGCTGTTGTAGGCCACTCCTTGGGATTCTTCGTCGCCAAGTTTCGCGCTCTTGCCGTCGCCAATAGGGAAGACAAAGGGTCTTCCCCCATCTGAAACAATGTTTGATGTATTCTGTAATATTCCTTCTGATCCTTTGTATAAGAAATAAATTATAATATATTTTACACTATCATTTGTTTCTTATAAAGAAGACACAGGAGGAAGTATATGCTTATAAAGTGGCATGGTTTTGTTCAAGATTCTTTTGTCTATTATAGATTATTTATCAGTGGATTGGTGCTGATTGTGTTTCTACGTTAAGCTTCTTCCTCTGTAGTCTATACTGTTGTGTGTTAAGATAATGTTTTACATTGTGTATATTATATATATAATTATCTGAATTAAGTCACTTTTGAGTTTTTTGGTATTCCACCGTTATGGTTTGAAAGTCTTGTGAAACTTTGGTCATGTGTGGAACGGTTAAGCTAAACTAGCTGAAGCCAATTGTTTTGGGTACGTACAGGCTCAAGCTGTGTAGGTCTTATATATCCCAACAACTTTCTTGCCATTTAATAATTAGGCTCTCGCAGGCCAATTTACTCCTATCAATCTGATTCGAAACATTTTCCATTTACACAAATAGGAAGATTAATTGATAATGAAATAAGGACAGAATTACATACTGTATATAATAATAAATAAATAAGAATATAGTTTTTGCTTTAGGGTACATGATCTATATCTCATCTCTCACTTATCTGGCCCCAATATCTAAGGTTGATTTTTGAAATTAGATCATATGTTTTTGAAGATGCAATATTTAGATTATGTTTTAATTCGTTGCAACTTAATCCAATATCCTATATTATTTTAAATAAATATATTTTTTCTTGAACAACCGTGTATTAATAATATTTTTATTTAATAGATAACATCTATATAACATGATGTTATATTTATATTAATTTTTATCTTAAAATATATGTAAATATACTTTAATTAAAGTTTTTATATTTTTTGGTGTGATTTAATTACAAAAATGTTAAAATTGATATAATATTTTAATAAATTAGATTGACAATCTTAACTTATTTATTCTGTCTTAATCATGTTAATTCATGTTTATATAAATGACCTTTATAAAACTTCAAATTTAATAATTGTAAAAGTAAATCCATTCCACTTTCACTCCTAATATTTGCTCTCAGCCAAGGTTATTGACTTATTGTCCAACATCTCCAAGCTAAAAGCTGAAACGGTGAAGAATGTTCCCTTACCCCATGTCTCACATTTCCTATTCAGGCAGGACTATTAACCTTTTTCACTCCAAACCTGTTAACCTCTTCTAACCGATTCTTAGGTATGCGAGCTAGAGTTGATTTATAAACGCTTTTTGGGCCCAATTCCTAGCATCTGGGTCCGAGGTCAGTGGTCAGTCCTATTAGGGTGTGAGAAAAAGAGGTACTTTAGATTACTAGAAAATATAGTGGTAGTTACCTTGATCTTAAGCCCTTAAAATATAGAGGAAAAACCAATAAATCACCACCGAGTTATTTTACCATAATACCATTTGGGGGGGGAAAGTAAAAGAGTAACTAAGTTTTTAGTTATTTTTTTAATTTGATTTTTAGTTTTTAAACTTTTATTTGATAGGTTAAAAAAATTAATCTTTTTGCATTAAGATTTTTAATCTTTAAATTTTTGTTTGACCTATCAATGTTTCAAATTATAATGGATTTTGTCTTACTCTCACTCTTTTATCTCTTATTGAGATTAGTTCTTAGTTTCCTCTCATAAAAAAAAATAGTTCTTAGTTTAATTCTGGAGTTTTAAATAATCAAATAGTATTCTAATTGTAGTTTTATTTGTCATTATTTTGTTTATAATAATGAAGCACAAGAGGAGAGTCCATATCGTAATACACGTGCCGCATGGAAGGAAGAGAGCCATAGCCAAGCATTATTACCCTTTGGGCCTCCACCCTCCACCCTCTTTGACTGGAAACATTAGAGGAGCCGTACTCTAATATCATCCATTAATATGATTTAATAGAGTTCCTTTCCTCTTCACTTTGTCTTTATACTGTGTCTAGCTAAATTCCTTAGCTGGAATGTTGGTGCATTTCAATTATGAACAATGTACCCAGGATTTCCACATAGTTTTCATTGAATTAATTGGCCACCTTTTTTCTGTTATACAAGTTTGTGTATATTAACCATAAAACATTATATAGGAAAAATTGTAAATAGCTTGACAAAAGTTGACTGGTCATCCTTTATTAAATTAACATATATTAAACTCAAATGATTGACGCAATGGTACAAGTATTTGTTTGTATTTATATGTGAAAAATAATTTTTTTTAGTGAGAAAACTTGTGTTTAAATTTTTTTATGTGTAAATTTTTCTTAAGTTAATAGTACTCATATATAATGAATGGAATTAATTTTTGACTCAATGGATTGAAAGTCATTCATGATCTCTCTGACTTAAAAAAATTATTAAGAAAAACTAGCATGGTATAGACAAATGACTAAACAATCAAAAGAGGAAAGTGACACTACTAGAAAAATAGGTTTTAACATCACCATTTTAACATCGGTTATTGGGAAAACCGATGTTAACGAAAATGCAGTGGCAAATTTGTAAATAAATGGACTTTGTTAACATCGGTTTCGTTAAAAACCTCAAAAACCGATGTTAAGTTGTCGTTAACATCAGTTTTCCAGGTTTTTAAGAAAAACCGATGTTAACAGGAAGACTTTAACATCGGTTTTCCAGATTTTTAAGAAAAACCGATGTTAACAGGAATAATTTAACATCGGTTTTCCAGATTTTTAACAAAACCGATGTTAACGGCAACGACTTAACATCGGTTTTACAGGTTTTTAGCAAAACCGATGTTAAGGGGAATATATTTACATCGGTTTTTAAATGAAAACCGATGTTGTTGTTATTATAAGATACCCAAAAATTAAAATAAAAATCATTCTTCACTCCCGCGCCTATCTTCTCTCTGTCGTCCTTCACTGCGCCTCTGGTGTGCCTCACTTCCACAATCACGGTTTTGGGGTTCCATTGTCGCCGCCTCACTTCCATTGTCCGTGTTGCCAAACCACGAAGCTTCCATTGTCAGTCTAGGTTCCATTGTCGCCGCCTCCATTGTCAGCGTCGCCGCGGCTCCCACTAGGTATGTGCGCGTCCATTGCTTTTCTTTTATTTCTTCTGCATTTGTCTTCTTCTTCTTCTGAGCTTCTATTTTGTGTTGTGTAGGTGCTTTTCCAGTGTTGGTGTAACTTGTTTTGGTCTGAGTCCTCCCGCATTTTGTGATATGTTGAAAGTTCTGTGAGGTAAGGGAACAATGACAAGAAAACCGTGAGCTTATTATACCTTTTGTTTTATGTTGAAAGTTCTTATAATATAGATTGATTTGAGTGTATGTAGATTGATTTTTTTTACATGTTTTCGAGATGTTTTGAGTGTCTGTAAGGTTGTTGTGGACATGATTGAGTGAGTTGCTGTCATATTTATGGTCCTCTGGTAAAAAATAATAGGCATTAGTCCCTTGTTGTGGACATTCCAATGAATCACAGGTACTTCAAAAATAATAGGCATTAGTCCCTTGTTGCCTAGTTCCAAAAAACCTGGAACTCCTTTTGTTTGGTCCTCCTCTTCCATATGAACTTTTTCTAGTGACTATCAACTTCTATTTGTTTGAGCACCAACTGCAACTACCACAAGCTAGTTTTCTGTAATACTTATGGTTGTGTTCAATTTTCTGTTGTTTTTTCCTGTTTTCTTCGTATCCTTTCCTGCACTTTATCATTACCAAGGATATATATACCACTTTAGTTAGCACTTCAAATATTTTATTGTTTAGGTTGTCA
>PYAF01002715.1:1128791-1150474 GCA_007407185.1 Glycine tomentella | reverse complement strand
GACTTTGTTTTTCAATTTAGTGTAATAAGCAAATAGGAAGCACTGAGTGTGGCTATTATGTCATGCATTGGATGCAGACAATAGTCCAGGGAGCCTTCACAGATAGCTGGGACATGGTAATTACTTGTCTAATTCAAAACAAATTGTTTTGGTTTACTTGTTTTTGTTTTGTACTTATTACATGTTTTGTTATGTCATGCAGTTTTTCAATGATCAAAGACCATTGGAAGCGGATACCATGAAGGCAATCAGACTCCAATGGGCGGAATTTTTTCTTAAAATTAGACAAGATGTATTAGTAGATTAGGGGGTTCATTTCTATTTTTCAAAACAATTGTGTATGTATATTAAAGTTTAGCATATTCTTTATGTACATATTGACACTTTACATAGGATTTGTTATTGGAATATTATTAAATTCTGCATTGCTGGTTTTGGATATGTAAATTGTGCATTGCTGGTTCTGGATATTTAAATTTGCAGGTTGAAGAACTGCTAACTAAAAAAACAGATAAAATATTTAAAAAAAAATAAAAAAACAACATCGGTTGCAAATAAAACCGATGTAAACATATAAATCAACATCGGTTTTGAAAATAAAACCGATGTTGTTATGAATAAACAACATCGATTTTGTAAAGTAAACCGATGTTGTTTATTCATAACAACATCGGTTTTCTTTCAAAACCGATGTTGTTTCATTACTTAACATCGGTTCTACGTTAAAACCGATGTTGTCAAACCATTGTTTACTCTTTTGACCGTTTTCATGTATGACATGTCCACATCGGTTATTCATTGCAAACCGATGTGCTTGTCGGTGTTAACATCGGTTTTCAGAACCGATGTTAAATGCTCCACTTTCAACGTCGCCTGATTCAACATCGACCCAGAACCGATGTTAAATGTCTCATATAACCGATGTTGAAAGCTGCTTTTCTAGTAGTGTGAATGAAATAATCCAAACATATATCAATTTGTAATCTTAGTGTATGCTTATTTATATTTAAAAACTTATTTTGATACACCTTAGTGTCTACATATTTTAAACTTTTTAAATATATATTTTAATTCAAAACAAATCATGACCCTTTTTTTTATGACATCCTCTTTCAAAATTAGACAATTTTATTTAAGACATTATCAAGCACTAACTATTGATAACTCAATGAGGGATGATTCTAACTTCAATTCATCACATTATTAAAAACTAGTGTTGTTTTTACTGGATCTAACTTTGTTGATAAAAAAAAAAAAACCCTTTATTTAAACCTCCATTACTTTTTTGCTTCTTTAATTAAAGAAGAAATTTCAGTACTCTGTGGTATAGCTAAATAATGGGATGATAACTAATATTTACAATGATTTTTATTTTTATTTATCGTTCATTATTAGAATCTCTAATTTAATTTTACTAATGTAGTTAATGTTTTATCTTCTAAAAGACGTAGCCAGTCCTGTTATTGGAGTTAACAAAATTACTATTTGATTCAATAAAAAAAAACTATAAAAAATACAATATTCAAGGTTATTAATGTATTTTTACTATAACTTTTTAATTAAATTTTTTTATTGATATCATAAATAATATCTTTAAAGTACTCACTAATATAACCTTTGTTTTTTATTTTTTAAATTGAGAGAGTGAGAAAAATCAAGTGAAAAAAAAATAGTTCTTTAAAGAAGGGTAGGGTAAACGAAAGTGTGAAAAAAGGCACCCAACCATGCACAAATTAAAGGTGATGGTCCAATTAAATAAATACTGATGTTTGATAATTGTGGCCTGAAATTAATGACTAATGGACACCACCATGTTTGACTGAAGATGATTTTATAAACGGTTCATGGTAATGAGATGGACCATCTACAGTGGTCAAAAGATGAAAGTCACAAGATCTTATGATGATGACATAACCATGATACAGGTTCAACGTACTTAGCTACCATTTCCATCGAAACACTTAACTTTGATATTGATACATAGGCAAGGGTATGATACCAACAATGCCTTCCCCACAGAAACAGGAACAATATCTCTAAGAAGAAAATTAATTCACTTGTACAAATCCATGTCTAAGAGCAAATCATCACCCCAATCCCATTGACTGCTACTACCCTCCCCATTCATCATTGCTTCAAATCCTTCTAACTGAAAGTCCATTGACAATTCACTAACAATGCCCTGTTGGTCCAAGCATGCATATTTGTTGTTGTCTTGCTGTGATTCAAGCATTTGGTTCTGTCCATCAGTGGCATCAAATGTCAGTGAGGACAGGCTACTCTCTTGTTGAACTCCTTTGTCAGTTGGAGACTCATTCTGACCACCCCTTCTTTTCACTGAGCTTGAACCTATGTTCCTAGGCTGGGGCCTAATCACTTGAACATCTCTTGTTCTTGGTCTATCTTCAGCTTCTAGAGCATTTAGTCTTTTGCTCAGATGACAGTTCCAATAGTTCTTCACATCATTGGCAGTCCTTCCAGGTAGCCTTCCTGCAATCAATGACCACCTGAAAAAATAGAGAAGCAACTAGCTTTAACCCCTATCTAAAATGTCACCTTTTTATGATGATGAATATGGTACATATGTTATTACTTTATGACTACTTACAAAACGCAAACACAAGCATTTTTATAAAAGACTACAACTTCTAAGCTAACCTGTTGCCTAGTAATTTGTGGAGTTTGATTATCATTTCCACTTCTTCCTCCGCAAAATTTCCTCTCTTGATGTTAGGACGGAGATAGTTCAACCATCTTAGCCTACAACTCTTTCTGCACCTGTTTAAACCTTCAGCAGACCAATATTCAAAGAAGATTTAATCAGTTGAAAAAGAATTGTAAATAGGAGTATTATGTGTTTGGAAATTTCATTAAATATGTTTCCATGTTAAAAGAACAAACTAACATAATTACTCGCTCTTCAACTTCAAACAATAATGTGTTGTTTCTTAGTCCCTACTCCATACATCTTGTTATTCTTTTCTTTTCTTTTTTACTAATTCATCTTGTTATTCATGTGGATAATAATTCTTCTCAATTTTGGCATTTGTTTGATACATAAATCTGAGTCATAACCAATTGCTAATCTTAAACAAGCCATTTCACCATTAATAAATGATCCCCTTTTAACTTATAGAGCACTCCTTTGCAGAATATAACTTGAAAACTCAAGAATGGAAAAAGGAGAAAGAGAGAGGTTAATTGAATTCAGTTGTACCAGCCAGTAAAGGGACACGATGCCACTTTCCTTCTCCATATTGTTGTATGCATTTCTTGAGCAAGTGATCTTCTTCTTCTGTCCATGCAACACCACCCATCTCTTCTCAGTTCTCAAACTCTTAAGACCTCTACTTCTCCCACACTAAAAAAAAAAAGCCTCTAGCAACTGCTTTTATATATATGTATCTATGTGCATAAACACATTTTGTTTCCTAACGTACGATGTACAAAACAAGCCAGCAAGGCAGTGGCAATATGCCATTTCGTGCCTCAAAATCATAGTAAATGGTCCAGTGCTCTTTCTGAAACTCTGAAGCCAAGCTCTATGTTTTTAAATAGACATCATAAGTATATGATGGTGGTCCTGAGCTTTGAAAAATTAAGACTTGTACTCACAACAGAAGCTTATCTAATTCCTATTAAATGCCAAACCACCCCATATGTGTTCTTAGCTTATTTGTCATCTCATTTGGATCAGGACAATCTCATAATTTAACAACATGGATCAAACCCGCATTAGGCTCTATCATAAACCAACTTTTTAAATGAATAGACTAAGGTCCATCTTAATTATTCCTCCTAAAAGTTTTTTTCTCATGTTTTCATATACCCTTTTAGTAAGAGAGCTCAAGTTGGAATCCATGGTTGAAAAACCAGGCCCTTAACGTTGTACTTAATTACCACATAGCATAGCACCAAACAAGAGCTAACCAATTAACTATCATCCATCAATAAGTTTTGGATAGCCTTTATTAATGGCTTGACACCCTCTAGTAGGTTGCTTGGGCAGATCTATGCTTGCGGTCCATGCATGCATAAATTCCGAGATAATGCCAAAGGCTCATTAGAGATGGACCAGTTCAAATCAAAATGGTCCTTGAATCTTGTTTTTTGTTGTTGGGTGATCTTGACACTGATATGGCTTTTATTATTGGGACCAATCTTCCTTTACGTTCTGATAATGCACATGGTTGTCCTGATTCTTGCAGCTTATGCGCTACAATATAAAAATGCCATAATTAAACTGTGATACACAGCCATAGGAGATTGATATTTGATAATTTATCAACCTTGTCCACTGAATGTTACTTTTCTTTCTCCCTTAGGCAATTTCTATCTACACTAATAGGAGAAAAACAATGGGATTTATGAGGAAGGAAGAATGTTATGATTATCAAACTTGTGTTCTTAGAAAGATAATGAATTTGAGTTTCGTTTTCAAGTATGAAAAAATTTACACTGCGATGAGAAATCATGATATATTCTTTGAAAGGTCTTTGAAAAGACTGCACCAAACAAAAATTAATAATATATGATTCGAGGTACTTCTGTACTTCTATTGACTCATGTTTAGCCAACAAAATATAGTTTAAAGTCAATTTAGAAAAGGGCACACTAGATACCAAAGTAATCACAAGTACAAAGTACAACGTATACCGTACAACGAATAAGTTAAAGAATGTTATATTTGCTATCTTATAACAATTTTAACACCATTTGTCTATATAAATCACTAAATAAAAACTATTATTCACTTATTTTACCATTTAAATGTGTCGCACTTACTTGTTATGTGCCGTCCAATTATTTCACAATAAGCCAATAAACATTGTGACATCTGATGTTGAAAATAAAAAACCATATCTATGGAGAAAATTTATCGTTGCATTGGCCCTCTTGGAAACAGCAAGAAAATTGACAATGACCATTAACAGGAGTGGCTTGTGAATGATAAATGAACTAAATTGATGTATATATTTTTCACATAGATAATTTCGTGACTTAGTATATATAAGTGTTCTTGTTTCATGGGGTGCAGCACCTATAGCATCACTGATTTTAAATTGTTTAAAACTAACATTTTACTTGGAAAAACATACCTTCAAAACGAGTAAGCTGTCACAATCACAAAAAGAAATCATGTGGACCAAAAAGGTGGGGGAACAAAACAAAAGAAATACAACTCAATTCACATTTATGCGTTGGTCTTGGAAAAATATAGTTAATTCGTATGAAAATGTAAGTCCATCACTCTTCAGAAATCTGAGAAGACATTGGAGGATTATTCTAGACAGCAAAAATAGCTTGTGCTTGCGTTGCATATGCATGAAAACAATTATTCTAGAGGATTATTCTGAAAATGTAAATCCTTAGAAAGACATATCATTAAATGAACACAAAAATAATAGAAAGACAGCAAAAGAAAGAAACTGGTGACATTGTGCTTGCGTTGCATATGCATGAAAAGAATTATGTTCCAAAATAAAGGAAATCAGTTGGACAAAATAGCTTTTAGATAAGCTCTTGCCACTTCATCACCTTCGATCAACTCTGTTGGAATCCTTCCTAGACACACCAATGTCATCTTGCCTTTTCCTCATCGGAATGCTCTTTCCAGTTGCCATGAAGTAGAAGATTATCTAGGGCCTGTTTGGATAAGCTTCTTTAGAAGTACTTCTAAAAGAAAACAAATAAAAAGGAAAATATGAAATGAGCTTCTCCAAAAGTAAAAATAAGTTGTCCATTAGCTAATTTTTAGAAACTCGCCAATATAACTTCTCTAAAAGATGAGATAACATCTACAAATGAACTAATGGAAAATTCATTTTAGCTTATGGAGAAGCTCATTTCCTTTTTTCTTCTTATTTTCTTCCTCTAGAAGTGCTTCTAGAGAAGCTTACATCCAAACAAGTCCCTAATCCTACAACTATGTCTTCAATAAAAGCAATGTAGCATTCCCACCGTCTTTATTTGAGGCCTAATATTTATTAGAGATATAGGGTTGGCTATATAAGCCAAGTTTTTACTCATTTGTAACTGATTTACTCATTTGAGTATTATTCAAATATTAATCACTCTTTCCTTTTCTCCATTTTCTCTCTTTCACTCTTTGTTTACCATGAATTCTAACATGGTATCAGAACTATCAATCCACCATAATTTTTCTTTAATCTTCTTTTTCTACTTACTTTTCTCTTTTCTTTTTCTGCTTATCTTTACAAATTGCATTGCAAGAGTGGTTACTTCGTCAGATTCCAAGGGCTCCATGCTCTTGGCCTTGAACCTCACCCCCGTCGTTCTCCGCGAGGGCCATTCTGCATCTTTGGTTAAGGGATGTCCTTCGTTCTGCATCTTTGTTTTTTTGAGAAAAACAATTCACTCATCTTCCTCCAAGAATCCAAGAAACCACCACCACCCCTAGAAGCTTGTAGTCGTTTGACATTGCAACACGTTCTTCAACTTCTGTTCATAATTTTCCACCTTTTCTAGGCATAAATCAAGAAACTGATTCGTGGGGATTGCAACGGTGAGGAAGCCATCAATCTTCTTTAATATTCTTTTCTTCCGGTCGTGAAACAAGAAACCACCACCATCAATCGACTCCTCTCCATATCCGCCACAAAACCCCTCTGATTTTATCATCTTCCGTCGTGAGACAATTTCCGGCCACTGTGCGCCGCCGTCATACGCCACAGCAATTGCGCCACCAACATCCGTCGTGCATCTCTGCCGTCATGAGTGTTCTCTCTGGTTTTCATACTCGTATGTTATGGCTATGGGTGGTTCTTGTTGACAAGGCTTTCTTCCAGCTTGGAGAGATAAAGTTTTTATGCACACAACCTGTTCGTAAAAATTCCTCAATGAAGACAAATACAATTTTTGTTGTAGTTGATGTTGCCATTAAGTTTTCTATTATGCAGCTTGATGTTTCATTGATATTTGGCCTATTTTGGCTTCTTATTTTTAGCCTTTTAAGCTTATTTTGGTGATAGTAGCTTATGCCATGTATGGTGTTTAAGCATTATTTCTTTGTTTGCTTCTGTCCATGGTGGTTACGTACTGTTTTAGTTTCTGCAATGGATGGTTAAGCCTTGGTTGCTTCTGTCTTGAGTGGTTAAGCATTGTTTAGCTTCTGCACTTGATGATTAAGATTTGATGATTTGAGCTTCTGCCTTAGCTTGGTGGTTAAGCTTTGATTTGCTTATTTTGGCCTTTAATGCTTGCTTTGGACTCTTGATTTGCTGGAGCAAGTCTTGTGAAGATGTTAGAAGTTCAAGGATGTAGATTTTAGTTAAAGACTTCTAGGAGCTATGCACTATGGCTGCACCTACATTTTGATTTGTTTCTAAATCCTTGTATTTGGCCGATGTATTTCCGGCATTTTAGCTATATTCTAATTTTTAGACTTTATTTTGCTTTGTTGTAATTTTGTTATCTTCTCCAAGCTGGAAGTGTTTTCAACACATTCCAGCTTGCGGGGGGGATATTAAAGATGTAGGATTGACTATATAAACCAAGTTTTTACTCATTTGTAACTGATTTACTCATTTGAGTATTATCCAAATATTAATCACTTTTTTCTTTTCTTCATTTTCTCTCTTTCATTCTTTGTTTACCATGAATTCTAACAATATTGCCTAACTTTTAAGTTTGGAAACGGTCTCAGTTGGTTTTGTAACTATCAATTGATAATTCAGTCCATGAGAACGAAGGAATTAGTATGCTTTTTGAATCATATTGGGCTAAAATACTCTCTCCATTGTTCACCTTTAAAAAAATCATTAATGAGGAGGCTCATAATAAATTATGTAAGGAGAGAGGGGATGAAAGAATGAGAAAAAGGGCAACAGCTTTGTCAGAAATTAAATTTACACATTCGCAATTTATTATCTCATAAGTAGGGATGAAAATGGGTCATCTATCAAGGGCCTTTGGCCTGGAATGTTTAAGGCTTAGTCTGGCCTGACTTGTTTATTATGAAGGTCAGGTTAAGGCTTTATAAAAAGTATGTCTAAATAAAAAGGTCAAACTCAAGTTTTAAAAAAAGTCTATTAGACACGTCAGACTGACCTATTTAATATATATATATATATATATATATATATATATATTAAAACTTAAAAATAATATATTTATTTTTCTAAAAATATTTTTCCTTATTATGAAGGTGGATAATCAATTTTATTTGTCTTTATATTTAACTTGTCTTGGTTCTTATTTTTTATTTATTTTGTATTTGACATTAAGACTAGATTATTGAATGAAACTTATGGTATTTTATTTAGCTTGTTTATTTTGTTTATAATATTTTGTTGAATACTTAAAAGTGTTCTAATTAATTTTATCTTATTTTTTCATGCACAAATTAAAAGGACAGTATGTATCTTTATTTATATTAAATTTTAAAAAGTACTATGCGAATTTTCAAAATTTTACTACATAGTCATTATATTTTCTTTATATATAATATTTATTGTAAAATAGGTATTTTAATATGCTTGTAGGTCAAACCAGACTTTTAAATAAGTCAGACCAAGTCTAAAAAAAAGCCTACGACATGTAAATATGTCAGGACAAGATTTATGTTTTTAAATCAGGGTAAGATCAGACCTAACCAAGTCTAGTCTGGGCCTGTTTTCACCCATACTCAAGAATCACATTCTTGAAGTAGTAGTTAATTTTAGTTTTGCTTAATTACATATTTTACCATTAACTTTTATTATTTTATAAATTTTACCACTCAAATTTTATTTTCATAAATTTTACCACTCAATTTTCATAATTTCGCATCTTATGCTACTAAAGTTTTTTTTCTGTGGATTTTGTGCATTTTACAATATCTTCCCATCACAAATCACTATGAATGGTAAATTTTTTGACTTGGATAATAACTACTTCAAAATTAAGCCATACAAAAGAAGATTGTCTTATAAATTATTGAAAATTTAAAACTTTTAAACATATAGTGTTTGTGAAATAAACTTAAGAATTAATACATATCACTTTAACACATTATCTAATCAATACAATATACTTTTAGACACTCATTAATTAATAACTAATAATTTAAACACATATTAGTTGGGTTTATTTAAACATGTGTTTATTTTAAATAAACTCAAGATACAATATTTTATCTCTAATTAATAACTAATAATTTTTAAACACATTAAATAAAATGAGCGCAATACATGAATGAATTTAGTTGTTGTTATCCACATCTCGATCCAATTTAAAATTGAAAGAAGGTACACCGAATAAAAAGTTGGTGTTGCGTCATGCATGACATCTCATTGGCTGATTCGAAAAAACACGGATTATCAAACAAATAATTGTGAACTATTGATAACATCAAATCGAACAGTTTATTTTTCTCAATGCTAGTCATTCTAGATCCTTGTAAAGGCTTCAAGGCTTTATAATGTGGAATTGTGTCAATGCACTGAAACCCTACACTATAAAGTCCATCACCTCCTCTTGTTCTCACCAAATAGACTATTAGACCAGAGGTCCATGACTGCCCTTCCACACTTTATAATTATTTCTGTTATGTTGGCATCTTTTCATGTTTCTAAAAATTTTGTGCTTTTTTTGTTTATGCTAGATCTATGAGCCAGACAACAGAGCCTCATTCATGGATCTTCATTGTAGATCTACTAAAATGGAATTCGTTGACCATGTCTTATATTTCTTCGCCCTCTCTTTTATGCTTTGCCCTATCCTTTGTTCAAACCATGGCCAATTATCATCTTCAACGATCGTGATTTCCTTGATTAAGGTAAAAGTTCTAAATCTTTGGTTATTGTAAATCAACTTATTTAATAGTCAGAATTACATGATTAATTTGTATCCTCCATAAAAGACATGGTCGATACCCACACAAATCGGTTTGTTGCGGATCTACTTAGATCTCTTCGTTAGTTGGAGGAAAAATCCACACAAATCCGATTTTTTGAGAAACATGTCTAGAAATTAGATTTAGATAGACAATGTATGGTTGGTAAACAAAAACCGATTTTTTAACAAAGTATAAAATGTATCACCTTTTCCAAATCATTTAATACTTTACAAAGCAACCATCATTGTTAGAGTATCCATCATTTCTTTCAAGCCCCTCACCATAATTATTGTTGGCATGAACAAATGGTTCATCTAAGTGGTATTGGGCATGTATCCCAAAAACGACATGTGATCAAGGGATTGAATCGTGACCGATACGTATGGAGAAAATCTTTTTGAGAGGGGCATTCCACCTATGAGCGCATATAGGTCCCTAGAACGAGATCACAATCCCCTTGACGGGTCAATATACTTCTTTGCTATAACCAATTTGCCTCTACCACCACACAAAATTGAACTCAATCACTTCAATTTTATTTTTAATTATTTTAATACAAAATGATGTTATTTTAAGAGTTTTAATTAAAGTACTAAATTATTTTTATTTATTAGTATAATGAATACTTTTATTTCTATATATAATTTCTATTTTAAATTTTTTTAACCAATGTCATTAACATTCGTCTTAATTAAAAAAAGTTAATCCAATCTAGCTATAATTTGATTAGGTTGGGAATGAATCATGGTAAGTACTGTTCAAATTTTGCACTGATACAATCCATCATTTGCAAATTAAATGAGAACAAAATGTCATTCCTCACCAATACATACAATTACTTCCAGTCCCCTTGCTACTAGTTGTACGTAATGTTTTCATTACAAGAATATACTTTATCTTAATTCCAACGGCTCTTCTCACAATTGGTGTGTCTATACTAGTAAGCTCTCCTATGTAATCTAGTTACATTGTCAGGTCCCTCATGTAATGTAGACTTTTGAATATAGCTATGCTACTTGTAGTCTAAAACTATGATTGTTGTTTAAAATATATTCTAATAGCTGATTTTATTAACATCCAAAGTTGTGAATTTTTTGCCTTTTGATATATTTATTTGTTTGAGATTATGTGGAACAATTAGAAACTAGAATTGAAACACTTAAGCTTTTTAACCTCATCCGAGCTGTCCCAAAGAGGTGAGCTTTGCCCACTTATCTCTAAAGTTCTTGTTCTAATTACTAGCTTCTGTAATTAGTTTGAATTAAAATATATCGAGCATGTAATTGAATTCGCAGAATGAAATTAATTTTCAGTGTTAATTATTGTTACAATTAACAATTATAGTTTGAGATTGTGTGGAATGATTAGAATCTCAAATTGAAACACTTAAGCTTTTTAACCTCATCTGAGCTACGCTACTAGTATAAAAGTTTTATTTGACCAAATTGAAATTTTTTCTTATTGTTAGAGAATGTTATGGAGTGGAAAAATCTCCAACAGCTGCTGGCACTCCACTAAGCCCTTCTCAATCCTCAGATTCACTTGAGATTGAGGAAACTGCAAGGATATTAGATGTACCTGAATCTCATGCTTCTGGCATTCCAAAGCATAAAGCAACTATTACAGGTTCCTCCTACGAAATATATATGCTTGTGCAGAAATCTGAATTATATTTTCTTGTCTTACTACTCTTCTTCTGAAGATGACATAATTTTGCTAAAGGATGGAAAATTGTTCTTAATAATTGTTAGCTCTACTTTCATCTGAGTAGTGTTGATAACAGGAAAGTGTGGAATTGTAGTTGTCCAGTTGGTTGGTCAAAGAATAGTGATTTACTTCTATAGCCTTTTTTTAGGGTGATTGATGCCCTTTCCTTTAATGGATCAACTTTGTTGTCTGATTGGAATGTAAGTATATGAATCTACAATGCAAGGCAGAGGGGAACCTATGTCAGTTTCTTAGCAAGCATATATATTTCGTAGCAGCAAAACAAGTTGATCCTTTCAATAATTTACTTTATTGTTATTTAATTTAATCATTTTTCCCGCCACATAAAACAAACTGGTTGAATGTACTGTGGCTAGCTATATGCTTGTGTGGTGCTATTAGGATATTGCCATTGCTTTTTAACCACCCTGATGAATGACGATGCTTGAACATTCATAAAGGAAAAACTTTTGGGAGAACTACTAGTCCATTCTTAGTTTAAAGTAGGACATCAACAAAATATTTTTGAGTAAATTGCACTTACATCATCTCTTGAGGATTCATCAAAATCACTCTAATACTCCTCATTTTACTTCTACACTAAACACTCTTAGTTGTTTGAAATACATTACACACTATACATGCTGACGCACCATATTATCCATGAGATGAAACCACATAATGAACCAATTTTTGAGAATGTTATATGTGGAATAGAAAATCAACTCGTTACCCCTGACCAGAGGAGGAAAGATTTTAACCTTGGTTTTTGTCTACTGTTTATTCAGGTATTGAAAACTACAGGCTATGTAGATGTGGAGCAAAACGAAGCTTATGGTGATATTGGATTCTCTAAACTCCCAAAATTAGATCAAACCTTTTGATTTGATGGTCTATTAAATGATATAGGTAGGTATCAAAGGTGATATAGAAATAGCAAATTGGTAGAAAGATTCTGGTAGATTTTATTTATTAGCAGTAGTTTTTTTTTCTTTGTAGAATTATATTATTTAATTGCACAGCATTACTTGTAATTTAATTTTAGAAATACATATGCAACATGTTAGCGTCTATGGTTGCACCGCAACAACATTAGTTTCCAAGGTTCTGCATATTAAGGATGTTAATTCGGTGTTGATGCATATTAAGGCAATCCTTGGTCTTGGATCTGCATTAAAGGGGGTTTGTCTTATGGTGTAGCTTTTGGTTCATGGTACAAAATTCTCCTATTGACTGTATAAGTTAGATAGCCACTGTATTGTTTTTTTTTAGTTTTGCTCTTGTAGCTGTACCCTGTTCCTGTCAGCTTGGTCATATATCGTGCCAATTGCTGTTGCAATAAATTTAGCCTTTTAAAAGAAGGTAAAGGCTGGATGATTATAATTTCATATATCGAATGAGTTTTGGATGTTAAATATTTGTTATTGTTCATGCAAGAAAATGGTGGAAGATAGAATTGTATTTTCGTTCCAGCATACATAAGTGACTTGTAGTTGGTGAAAATACAAAAGTTACAAGCAAAACACACACCCCATTCTGACTTAGCTTAACCACTCCCTTAAAACAAGGTCTTTCATTCAAATTCACCTACTACATGTTGACTAATACTAACTTATATCAGGAACATATTTTAATACCAAAATAACAAAAAAAGTCTCAATTCTAACAATTTCCTTAAAGTTGATATGTCATATAATGTTTTCCATTATTTTTGTGTTTCACCTTTGCAGATCGAACATCAAAAGATAATTGATTCCTTGGAGAGTCTTGATGATGAAAATGCTATTCTCAGGGAAGAGCTTCATGACCGTACTATTGAGTGTGAGAGGATCGAAAAAGATAACAATGCCTTACTGGTATGCCATTTAAATCCCTATTTGTTCAGTTATTTATATGTTACTATAGGTTAATTTTTAAGTTGACAGGCTTAAGTACTTAGATTAATATAAAAAATGACTTTCCCCCATATTGCAGGAATTGATAAAGTTCTTAATTTAAATCCCTATTTGTTCAGTTACTATTGGTTAATTTTTAAGTTGACAGGATTAAGTACTTAGAGTAATATTAAAAATGAATTTTCCCCATGTTGCAAGAATTGATAAAGTTCTTAATTTAAATCCCTATTTGTTCAGTTATTTACCTATTACTATTGGTTAATTTTTAAGTTGACAGGCTTAAGTACTTAGATTAATATAAAAAATGAATTTTCCCATGTTGCAAGAATTGATAAAGTTCTTAATTTATATCCCTATTTGTTTAGTTATTTACCTGTTACTATTGATTAATTTTTAAGTTGACAGAGTAATATAAAAAATGAATTTTTTCCATGTTGCAGGAATTGATAAAGTTCTTAATTTAAATCTCTATTTGTTCAATTATTTACATGTTATTATTGATTAATTTTTAAGTTGACAGGCTTAAGTACTTAGAATAATATAAAAAATGAATTTTCCCCATGTTGCAGGAATTGATAAAGTTCTTAATCATGTATGAAGGACAAAGCACATAGGTGTAATAGATTCAATTATTGTTGATACAATATCTGGAGATGGATCTCAAGGTTTTAGTGTAGAAGATGCAGAGGATATATCAAACTTATATCTAGAGAGGTTATATTTTATTTAAGTTCAATTATATTGGAGTATGTCTGATATGCATATTTTTATTTTTTGTTATTTAATTTATTTAAAAAATACAAATGGTATTTTTTTTAGAAAAGTAACCAAATAAATTATTTTATTTGCTAGCTTTAGATAATTATTCATGTGACATTATTTTATTTCTATTACTCAATTAATTGAAGTTTTATGTACTCAACTTTTTTTATTTATAAAAATAGCCTTGTTTTTATTTAATGTTTAAGAGTTTTTAAAATAATAAATTGATTATTGAAAAGAAAAACTATTCGTAAAAAAATTAAATAAATTTAAACTAAGACGGTTATTTAGAAAAACCGTCTTAGTTTAAATTTTTTATTTATTTTTTTAAAAATCACGTTTCACTAAAACAGTTTTAACGAAAATTGTCTTAAAATATCCACATTCTGTTTTTTGAAAAAACCATCTTAATTTAAATTTATTTATTTTTAAAAAAATATATATTTCTAAGATGATTCTTCTGAAAATCGTCTTAAAATGGTTACATTCTAAAACAGTTTTGGCTAAAACCGTCTTAGAATGATAACATTCTAATACAGTTATGTCTTAAAACCGTCATATAATTGTGACATTCTTAGACGGTTTTGGCCTAAAATCATCTTCAATTTCATCTTTTAATTTTTTTAAAAGACTTTTAAGATGATTTTCTGGAGCAACCGTCTTAGAATTATTGCCTACGAAGACGGTTTAATAACCATCTTTTAAAGATAAGACTTTCAAAGACGCTCGTTATAAAGACGGTTCAAGAACCGTCTTTGTATAGGTAAAACAATCATCTTAAAACAAATAATTAAATTTGTATTATATGTTAACTTTTCTCTTAAAAATATGTTTCCATATGTAGCAGGATTATATACGAAGTTGGAGAAGAAGTTGCGAAGCTGGATTTATGTGTGCACAAGTCTCACGTATAGTGCATCAAACAGTGGCTCATGCACCGGAACCAATGCCTGGTCTGCAAACAAATTGCCTTGACTATGAATAATGTCAAAAATGAAGTTGAAACTGGAGCTTAAGTTAATAATGAAGATGTCAATTCTTAGATCCTGCCTACAACTTTAAAGACCAAGGTTCTACTTTCATTGTTCCTCCATGCATGGAACAAAGTTATTTAATTACGTACTTGATGCAACTTCAACGCAGAGGTTGAGCTCAAGAAAGGGCAATAAGTAAGAAGATGGGCAACCCATATGAAGCCATAAAAACTAGAGTCGGGATACGTACTAACATACTATCATCTTGGTCATGCCTTTTATGAACAAGGAACCAGAACCCATTCTTAGACTTTCACTGCGAATCTATATAGATGGAAGTTGTTCACCTTATATTTCTTTGTTCTCTCTGTTATGTCTTGCCATATCCTTGGTTCTAACCATGGCTAATAAACATATTCCACTATTGTGATTTTCTTGATTAATTCCTTGTTTGGACCTGCAATCCAAGAGAAGACATTGACAACTCTAGTTCGGAAGAAAAGTCTAGACTTTTCTATTTCGTTTCTAGATTTATCTTATTTCTAATTTTGGTCTTTAGGCCTCCATTGATTGCTTTGTATTAATGTTAAAGGGGCAGTGAAAATCTTGGATGTATATATTGGAGATTGTATCAAAGGGTCTCATATTAATTTTAATTTATTTAAAATTCATATTTTGGATAAGACATTATCTCATATTTTTACTTTGAAATTTCTAATTTAACACTACTTTATTCAAAATATGAGACTCAAACAAAAATGTATAATCATTAAGTTAATTATTATAAAAAAAATGATACCTAACTTGATTTTGTCATTACCTAATGTTATTATAATAGAATGTTTGTTTTAACTTGTGTTTATTTTCCTAATTTTTAAGTGTTTATCGTAATGTAATGTTTGCAATGAATAAAAAAGAGAGAATATGAAGATTAAATTATATTTTAGGTAGAGGCTGATAAATTTGTCTATGAATATTAATGGTAATGGGCGAAAGTTAACAGAGGGATAGATTTGTCACATTTTTTTCACTTTCAGGAATAAAAATTTGAATTTTCATCTTTTAAAGACGGATTTGTTAACGCTTTACACATTCAGAAACGAAAATGATTATTTACCCTTTAAAATATTCATTTTGATTCTTTAATTTTATTTTGAAAAAATATTGATGTTAAACAAGTCAACCCAACCTGTCATAGCCTGCTAAAAAAATAGTCATAGGTTATATTTATTTTTGTGTTGGGTTGAAAATTTCAATCTAATCCATAAAAGATTAGATTGAGTTGGATTGACTTATTAATCCATCTTTTAAAAAAAATTAATCATTTTATTTGTCTTTTAAGAGATGATTATAAAAATTAAAGTGTTAAAATAATTTAAAAAAATCTATAAACCTAGTAAATCAAGAAAATCTTGTGAGTCCACATTTTATTTGGGAGTTGCTATTTGCTCCAACACCATTTGCTAAAAATCCCTTCAAAATCTGAGAAAACATATCCTTACCCCTTAAATCAAACCACACCCCTTCCCTCTTCCCCTGCGCCCCCAAACAACTTCATCGTTGCCCATTATAGAGAGACTTGAACCACCCCACATATTGTGCCAATCAAGATCTACAGTGCACCAGCCACCTCACACCAGTCAAGATCGGCATCGTGCCAGCCACCCCATCCTTTTTTTCTTGTTCTTCTATTTTTTGATTATTGATTGTTGGGATGGTATCTCGCACGATGATATTGTTGGTATGGTGCAATGTGATGTTGTTGTTGGTATGGAGGTGATGGCGGCACGTGGTGTGATGTGATGGTGGCTTGGGTGATTGGAACTTTGGAAGAAGAAAACGATTAGAAAAGAATAAGAAGAGGTTGTGTGGAAAAAAGTAAACAACGAAATTGTAGTTCCATTTCACTAAGTTTGGGTCGAAAAAGAAAAAAAAAAAAAAAAAAAAACAACGAAATCATGCTTCTTCCTTTTTTCCCGGCCCTTTAAAAAGTAACAGAAACACAATTTGTATAACTGTACAAGAGAATCGTGTTTTTGTTGTTGTGTTTTTTGCACCCCCTTCAGAAAGAAACAAAAATACAATTCCGTTGTAAAGTGTTATGTGAAAAGTGCAATTTTGGAATTATGTACAAAAAACACCCAAATGCTGGGGCGAATAGCAATGGGATCAGGGCCAATAGCAACACCCATTTTATTTTTCGGTCCAAGGTCCACCATGTCTTAAAGTAAATTGTTTTCTGTCTGGGCTTCATCTTTCATGAAATATGGTAGGATCCTGATTTAATCTTGGCCCAACTTTGTTGTCAGCCATTTTTGCTAGGGCTACTACATTCCCCATTATGTTATTGGTAAAAGATCTAAAGATCCATGGGATTGTTTTCTTTTTCGTTTGTTTCATACTTAGAAAATGAAACCCCCAATAACTAACGCAAATGACATTTGACCCAAAGAAAAGGATAGCAATGAAAGCAACACATTGTTGTTGTGGGTTTGTTTGGAAGTTGAGCAAACCGTTGAATATGTGCCGCCCTTATTATACCTTAGCCTTGGACTCTTTTATTATTCCTTTGGCTTCTTTTGTCGTTATGATTTCTTCATCCTTTGGCTGCCACTTACAGCCACCTTCAAATTTTGCACTGATCAGAATTGGTTCTCTTTGTTTACTTGCTACACCGAATTTGTAATATTGTTGTATTGATGATTTCACAATTTCGCCATTCTCTTCTGGGTGGTGCCAAAAGGAACAATAAAATAATTAGGTCATTTGCATTATGACTTATGAGCCGCTCAATAAAATGGTACACAAAATGAATCGGTGAATGAAATTAGAAAATTTTCCCACGTCGGTGCCCACTTAAAAACTGTTAGACGAGTCTCATACAGTATGAATCATGTCAAATAATTTGGATGATTACTGAAATATTTTGATGTTGAAGAATGAAATATATCATTTTTATTAAATAAAAACCCATGATTAGTTGTAGGCCTTAAATATAAGAATGGATTGTAGTACAAACATTGGACGCATGTTCAAGACTCTAAGCTTTGGCTAAATTTTCATGTCAACAATTAAAAAAAAATTGCAACTATTAATGTTTTGGCTTTTTAATATTAATTCAAAATTATTTATTTATTTTACTATTTTTTATTTCAGAATTATTGATATTTTAGAAATTCAAGACTTAATACTTATTCGAACTCTACCGTTATTTAAAATCATGAAAAATCAGGTTGTATTAATAATATTCGATTTTTACACTACATTGGAACAGAGGATTAAAATAGTTGAGAAGGACCTAAAAAATTATAATGGAAATTATGATTTTTTGGTTAAAAATAAGTCTAAATAAAGATAGTTCAGTTCAAATACTACTAGTATGAATTAATTATTGCTATTATTAACCTTAAACGTCAATAATTATGTAACAATACATCTTATAAACTCATAAATGCATAATGGGCTCCTATCCTTGTTACTGCCAACTGTAATTGCCTACTCCAGTTATATCCTATTGACCAATCAAACCAACAAATATAACAAACCCACTCACGTAGTTGTATGACTCAATCATTATGGTCAATAAAAAATACTGTATGTCTTTCTACAGTGACTACTGCAGTCATTATTCAATAAACACAGCAAACGAAAATTCATTATTCAATAACACGACATAATCCAAATCGCATACGCAATATACTGCATGTTTTTGCTCATGAGACGACTGAAAATTTGAATTACAAAGAAAAATAAAATAACCGCTACATTGTAAATTATCCTTTTTATATGGGTAGACTGTACAACATGTTTGATATTTCTAATTATAAGCTTTATTCTTAAATCATCTTGTTAAAACTCTTACTTTTATGCTGTGTTTGGTTGAGGGGATAGGAGAGAAAGAAGAAAAAAAAAGTCTGAATTCCATGTGTGCATCACACTTTCTATATTTTATTTTAATTCAAAAATTTATTTTATTTTTATTTTCTTTATTTTCTATCATCTAAATCAAACAAGCAAAAGTATATTTTGGTTGGACCTTTAGATGTATATCTTAATGAATGGTTAGGATTTAATATAAAGGCAATAGGAAAGGATTTTGAATAGTAGTATTGGCTAGTGTACTAGTAGTAGCTCCTGATTCTAAAGCTAAAAGTAACAATGCAAACAAAACCATAGCAAGCAAATTCAAAGATGTAAGGAAAACACAGGACTGAGTGTGACTGTGTTACCAAATAAAGGTATATAGTGCATCATGCCCTACTACCTAGGCTGTAAATTGCAGCAGCATCCCTAGGGAAAATGAGGGAGCATGCATGACCCTCAATAAAATATGAGAATCCTATGCTTAATTTTTTTCCTTTCATAAAGTCATCGAGGCCGGGCTAAATAACACGCGTGGAGATCCTGCTACCAGCATCAGATTTCCACTGTTGCAAACCACTGTTTGTTTTTCTGAAACGGAATGATCACAAAAGAATCAACAACATCAAGTCAAAATGTTCACGCCAAACAAAGTGTAATTTTATTTTTGAGCGTGGTGTTGTTGTGTCCTCTCTCTGCCATTTCTGATTTTCTGCTGCTGCTCCTACAAAGGAAAATGTTTGGTCAAAAAAGATAAGAAAAAAATATAAGTACATACGATTTATAATGTGATTAAAAAAAATACAAAAATAATAAGATATATTGATTAGATTTATTAAATAAAGAGTGATTTATGTATCATTATTCTCCCATTGTATACATGTTTGTATTTTGCAACTGGGTTTATTGCTATGCATCTAAATTTGACTTCCACCCTTTTATTTTCCATGGGAACAAAGTTATACACTCTAGTTTGAGAAGGTAAAGCCTCACCATTAATGATACATGTTCATGGTACTTCTTCCTTCCGTTTTTAGTATATGGTACATAAAATCGTGGGTGAATTATGATTCTATTAGTGTGCTTAATAGCATATATGGATTTACATAAGATGATGATGCAAAATTGCGTTGAAATAATAGTTAATGTAACTTTTAGTAAATATTCACACAAGTTTTGTTTTACATTGATAAATTGATTCTAAATCTAAAAATAATGTTCAGTTAAAACAACCTAATCATGTGTTTAGTTTTACCGTTAACTCTAAAATAGAATAAAAAACATAAAATATTATCACCATCAAGTAGCTTTACATTCAACATGAAAATGGACATGATTTTATTTTATTGCACCCCTACACTAAACATGTGCTAAGTAGCTTTTACATGCATCAAGATTTCACAAGTGTTTCTACTAATTTAATTTTAATTTAAACTAAAAAAAATTCAAACATAAATCACTTTATATAAAAATAATTTAACAAAAGCAATTATATTTAAATATTAATTTTGCAAAAGCTTAAAAACTTATCCTACTATTTAAGAAAAGTTTAGTAGAGAAACATTTTATAGACCAAAGAAAAATAGCTCATGTATATTTAAAAAGAAAAGAAAAAAGTTAATGCTATATTGTACAAATCATGAAATAAATTTAAGTATGCAGATTGAGCGATTAATTTTTACCTGCTGTCTCTCGTGACTTTCTGAAATCATGAAACATGATGTGATTCAACGGGTCCACATTTTTCTCACCACCACCTGATTACTCAAACCTTAACATGTCAATGTAAATAGAGTATACATCACATTATCGTTTCTTTCAAGTGATCTTACAACTTTTTTACACATTGCATATCTTCATGTCTTAGACAAAACTTTACCATATGTTATTTGGTACCATTTATATTAGGAAAGCATATGCAATTATATAATGGACAAGTGAATGAGTGATAGATACCTCTATGTACAACCCACGGCATGAAATACCCCATCGAATCCAGCTCGACTTCAAACTATAGATCATATAAGTGACACTGTAATGCATATTCCGAATCCTTCAAATTCCTTATTATATGGGGTTCGTTTTTTAGGAGAAAAGAAAATAGAAAAAAAAAATTGCTACTAACAAAACATTTTCTTCTACTTGTTTGAAGAGAAAATAAAAAATATATATTTTTTAGATACAAATATTTAAAATTTCCCTTCCTCCCATTTTTTTTCAATTCAAATTTTAAAATTTTTCCTCCTTCCTTATTTTTCTTACATCTTTCTTCCATCTAATCAAACATAGGATAAGCTAAGTAAAGCATTCAATAAAGCATTCAATAGATTAGATTGTGATAAGTATCCCTTTAAATTCACATTGTTATGGTTTACTAGTCCTGCAACTATTGTCCACCTTAACCAAAAAAGAAAACAAGAAAACAGAGCAGCAAAACAGAACAACATCGCTTGCAGTAGCTTAAACCAGAAAAAGAAAAAAGGAATTTAAATCATACAAGGATAAGATGAAGAAGATGAACACCAAGAATTAAGTGGTTCAGCCACAAGGGCCTACATCCACTGGAGAAGAAGCAAACTTATCTTATTATGGAACAAGAGTTACAAAGATCTTAGTGTACAATAGAATCTTGCTTGATTCTTTCAC